>JAVKLF010000033.1:4184682-4196021 GCA_034783495.1 Millerichthys robustus
CGGGGCTCGAGCGCCATAGAACTCTATTTCCTGTCAATAAACCTTTCTAATCGCATCATGTTTTGTGTGAGTCTTTTCAGATTGAAATGTTTAACTACTATTTTACATTGAGAAAGTGAGCTAAAAAATGAAAATGTGTTAGTGACAATTTTGAACATTTAATTTTACAATTGGGGCCCCATATATGATATGATGCGATATGATGTGAACGGCACAGTGGTGCAGCTATTATAGTTGTTTCTTTACAGGGAGTAGGTGGGTTTTCTTCAGGTACTCTGTTTCCTCCTATAGGATAAAAAAAAAACATGTTTGGGAAATCTAAAATTTTACTAGACATGCACAACACTATATGTATGGATGGACGTGTTAGATATTTTAACTGATGTTCAAATAGACGCTTAAGGAAAATGTATTTTTTTGACATGTTAAAGACACTTTAGTTTTCAATGAGCATGTGTAGATGAGATTGACATTGAGAGAGTGATTAGAAGTCCAGAGGAACAACACCGGCTCTGAGGGGAGCGATATGGTGTCTTTAGATGCAATAAAGTTTTAAAAGAATACAAAACTGGTTCTGGCTTTAAACAAAAAGAACACAGATTTTTATTTTACAATTTGGTGTTGTCCCGACGTGATTGGAAGACCTGGGAAAAGCAGAAAACCTTTACCATTTTTTCGTTTTGTATGCCATCGAAGGAGCGGAAGAGAATTTTGATCAGTCGACTGTTGAGTTGAGGACAAGCTTCAAAAGATTTCAGTAAACTACTCCAGAAGATTGCCGTGTTGGAGATAAAGATTCACTGTCTTGAAGAAGTGAATGCTTTCTGTGGAATTAAGACACTGGCAATAAAGAGTGAGGAAGCTGTTCAGAACGGACGGAATGCAGAGGGAAACAGAAGTGAACTGTGGAAGACACAGTGATTCCACTTCAAAACAGATTTTCTGCACTGCTCCAAGCTTCTGGTTTGGAACAATATGCATCTTCAGACACCAGCGAGAGATTAAATCCAGCCCGGACTGAATTTCTCTGATTGTGGGTGATGAAGCCATGTATGAGATTAAATGTGTCAGCAACAAGAAAACAACAAAGGAGTTATTTTAATAATATGGTGTCTGACATTACTGAGACAATTCTGTTGATTGCTAAGGATTATCCGACGAAAGATGGTCGTTCATACTGGACCACGTGATGTTGTCAAGAAGCAGTCTGAAATTTTAAAGAAAGATTTTATTCAGCTGATGGACACTGTTCATAGTCCCAATATGGATGTGTTTATCAGTTGGCCTCTTCCAACGTGTCGTCGTGGAGATGAGAGATTCGGCAGATTGTTTATGCTCAACAAATGGATGAAACACACCTGTGATGAGAGATCAATGAACTTCATTGATAATTTTCATCTTTTCTGGAAAAGAAAACAGCTGTTTCAGGCTGATGGGTTGAGCCTCAACCAATCAGGAGCCAAGCTGTTAAAGTCAAACATCAGTTATTATCTGACCCAGAAGCAAGTCTCTGTCAAGAACAGCAAACAGAAAAATGAGCAACAACTGAGAAGTGGGCTGCAGCTGCCATCTTCTGAGATGACCCAAACAGAGTCTGTGGATCCCCAAAAACCGGCCCAAACGGAGATTTCTTCAGAACCACAACAAATTGAACAGGAGACCCAGTCTCTAACAACAAAGATAAACCCCACCTCTCCATTGGATTTCCCTGATGAAGTCGAGGAACTTCTCAAGGTTGTTCCACGTTCTTCCAGACGAGGAAAAAAAGCCTGTGTCTACAAACGGTCGCAGAGCACCTCCATGCCCAGAGTGGCCTCCACGTAGTAAAGAAAACAAGATTGTTTGTGTCAAGATGTTCCAAAAACATTTAATGTGAAACAGAAGACAGATTACACACCTTTTTACCCTTATGGGCCAGACTTTGAATAATGGAGCCACGCCAACCTTAGAAACTAGAATCAAAAAGTTCATTATAGAACTGTGATTATTTGTGGGTCTGGGAGGAATAAAAGTTGGTTCACTGAGGTTGGGAAATATTTAGAAATGCTTTTTATGATCCAAAAGTGAGATACTTATGACTAATAACTAACTAGCTTTCATTGTTCTGTTTTATCTTTGATGTTCAGCACTTTGTTTCAGCTTTGGCTGGTGTTAAAGCGCTTTATAAATAAAGGTGATAATGATGATGATGATGATAATTAGGTTTTACATTGTCAGTTAAAATTTTAATGTTGACATAATTTTAGTTATGTCAAAAGAGAGAATCTGTAAGATATTTTAACTAAGGTTCAGATAGACACTTAAATAAAATGTGTTTCCTTGTTCATAGTGTCATCAATGCTGACGTGTTAGAGACCTAAGGTTTACTATGAGCATGCATAGATTGACAATGAGTGTTGATTAGACACTAGGAGCAACACAGGCTCAGGAGAGATAGTGTCTTAGATGCAATAAAGTTTTAAAAAACTAAAGAGCTTTCAACCAAATGAACATACAAAGATTTTTACTTTTCAGATGGATAGATAGTACAGTATAATGTGATATATATATGATTTGATTTGTTAATAATGATATAACATAAGACATATGATACTATAGAATATGCAATGGTTGAACATGACATCATACAGTATGACATGACAGTATGATAAATGATATGAAAAAATATTTTATAATTTTGTAAATATTGTAGAATTTATGATATTTGCACACCACAGTTTAATACAGTGTCATATTGATGAGCTCTGAATGTGACTTGATTCCAGACCAAATGTAGAAAGATTGTGTTATCCACCTTGTAGTACACTCTGTGACTCTGTTTATACATCAGTTTTTTATATGTTTTCTCTGTTGTAAAACACAATCAGTCTTTGTTTGCAGTTGTGCTGCAGTGTAGATTATTGATTCTGGTATCCATAACCATCCATCGTGTAAATAGATTACAGAGATTCTGCTCGTGAAGAAACATCCCCCCATCATGTATTCAACCTTTTCTTTTTCCTTTTACACTATTGTGAAGATAAGAGAGATGGTGAGAATATACAACTAGCTTTCAGTAAATCCTGTCTTCATCTTATTATTCAGCATCCTTCTGTCACTCTCAAGAGAACACCAAATCTTCCCTTCATCTTGTATTTTAGCTGTAACAGAAAGATAATGAAACATTGACTTTTAATATTGTCTGATGTCTTATATTAATTTGCCTCTGAGTTCAGTCGTATGAACAAACCACAAAAACAGCCTGTTCAGACATCTGACCCAGAATTCATGACATTCATTAGATTCTGCCAGTGGCAATATCTACAGAATATCCAAACTTCCACACATTCTGTTAACTCACTAGTTTTTTAACTACCATAGTTCTTAAATTAAAAAAAAAATCCCATTCATCTTAAATTGATCTAAAGTTAAATATAAAATGTTAAATGTTTTGGTGTTGAAGTTGAAGCAGAATCTGTCCGTTTGCTAAATTAATGATCGGGATAGGAGTGGGGATAGAGACCTTTCTCCTCACAGCCAACAGCAAAGTTCTCAACCTTGGGTTTGGATCAAACGGTATTTGGATGCAGACTGATAAAAGTCAGCAGTCACAGAGCCCACAAATTATCCCAAAACAACATGCACAAATGTCTGCAAGTACACAAGTCCGACATGTGCATAATGACTTCTCAAACTGATGGAATGACTCCTTTTCACCTTAAAGTATCTCTCATGTATTTATTGTGCTGTGAAATGATCATATTTATCTGTGGACAACAACATGCTCATGTTGTATACTTGTATTATTTATTTGTGAATGTCCTGCTGCCTGGTTAAGGCCATGTTTTTTGGTTTGCAGTCAGTAGGCTTTTGATGTGACTCCAAGGTTCCAGCTGGCTTTGAGGATGGAGGTCTCCATCTTCTTGGCTAACCTTTAAATGCTCATGTTTGGTAATTAATGTGAAGCACCTTCAACATCCTATTACATTGGCTGTTATAAAAAGACAACTATGTGAAAGTAGGCCTGCCATTATTTTGTACATCATTATTTTGTCCTGGTTTTGAAAGTAAATAACAACTATGAGCTGAATAATGAACAGTCTGTTAGAGCTGATTCTTTTGTCTTGTCCCTGCACACTATGCTATTATGGGGGGATAAAAATTGTATTTTGAGGCCGAGATGGAACATAATGTGCTTATCTGAGATTGATTGTGAGGCGAGGTTTAATCCCAGCAGAGGAGAGTGAAGTAACACCACAGGAGGAGACTAAAAGGACAATTTTAAAATGAAAAACAAAGAGGACAAACAGGGGAGGAGACGTGACAGTGTAGAGGAGTTCAATTAAATAAGATGCAAACCTGTGCTGGCCAATATTTTCTTTTATCACAGCAATAAAAAAGAACTGAAGAGTTTATCCTGTTTTTGAGTTATTGATGTCTCTAGGTCAAACAGCTCTCCAGCTCGGTTTCAGAACTTTCTGGGCATGTTCGTTCATGTGGATTTGAAAATCTATAAAAATGAATCCCTGAGTTCTTAGGGAACACTTTTGTACATCCATGTGCACAACAACGTGTCTGCAATTTTTTGGCTTCCATTCACTTGTCAAATCTTTTCAGGCATTTTACACTCTACTTCAGCACAGCGTTGCGGGGTGTTATTCCAACCAGTGGGAAACTGAGATACTACAGTTTACCCTACTGTGTGTCTATAACTCTATAAAACATGTTGTGGCTTCCCCATTGGCTAAAACAGACCTCCCTCACAGGTCTGTTTTAGCCAGAAGAACAGAAGCTAAATCTGTTCAAACCCACATGAGAAATACTGATTATTGTGGTAAAATTATTTTAAAATAAAAGCTGAAGTTGTTTTTGTCCACTAATATGAGCTGAGTCACAAAATGTATGGTGGTTAGATTTCGGTTTGTTGTTTTGAAATTACGTTTACCAGTTTAACAGAGAGCAACAAAAAGCAGGTGAAATTGACAAAGTGGACAGGGGACCAGAAGGACAAGAATTGGGAATATTTGGTCAAGAAAAAAAGAAAAGAAAACATAAATTGTGTCCTCTTCTAAAAAGGCATTCTGATCCCTCTGAATTGTAACACTACTTTATTTTCTATTTGGGTTTGTACATGTTAAATAGTGAATAAAATAATTTATGTATTCCTATATTGCCTTTATTTTTTCTCCCAGAGTTTAGATCATTCTGACCAAAAAGACTAAACTAGAAACAATTGTTTTTTTAAGCTTTTATTGTGAAAGGGGGAGATGGTGCATTTGGTTAGTATCTGTGGAATGAACATTTACCAAGTTCTCTAGCTCTCTGACTAGTTGGAATGGCTCTTGTTTGATCATTTTAGTAGCTGTAAATCCAAATAATCAATAATCAATATTCAAAACCTTCAACAATTTTTTTAAACAAACTTTAGAATGAAGAAAACTATACCCATATGTGATTTACACAAACACTTGCTCACCATATTTTGTCCTGCAGTGAGTTCATTAAAGATCTTTGTGGTTTACTGTAGCGGACGCTAATCGGACTTTTTCCTAACACGATTCCATGGCAACATTGGAAATCAACAAGTGCCTATCTCCCTGAGGTTGTGAAGTAAATATTCCCTTTTGAAATTTTTATTGTGTTTGGATGTTTAATGAGCAGTTCATATGGTTTATAGGGTTTTACAGTTTTGTAAAATAGAAACAGTAGGTTTTAAGTCACATGACCACGTGACCTGGAAGCGGAAGCAAGCGCCAAAAGATGTCATGGAAAGATAAAGATTTTCTGTGATCATGTTAAAGAAGGTGGATTTATATTTCAACAAGACATGAAACAAGAGATCAATCATTACGTCATTTCAAACATCAAATAAAACCTGTGGTGGATAAATCATCATAAGCCCTCCCTCTGCACTCCCACTGTAGCACACGTCACACAAAGCTAAGCATATAACCAGCACTCACAGCAGGACAGATGGAGGTTGTTTTCTTCACTTGATGATGTATCAGACTTTGGAAGAAAAGCTTGTGTTTTTAAAGGAGGAGGAGGATCTGGTATTTCTCTTGTTAACAGCGAAGATGGAAAGAAGACATTGAATAATATTGTACATTTGGGTGCTCATTAGGACCAGAAAAGCTGCTCCTAGAAGCTGTCTGTCTAACAACCGGCTTTTGAGAGCGTACTTTTTTCAGCAAAATGCCATGCAGAAGGAGAAGCATGCACTGTTCCACATAAACAAACATTGCATAATCTGCAAGACAACATTCTGACTGGGGGCAATGTACAAGACAGGGTGTCAACGATAGGTAACAGACAGAAGATTTTTGTCTCGCAACAATGTAAACAAGGCGTGAGAATGGAAATATAATTTAGTCGTTAGTTTCATAGTAATCAATATTTATTTTCATTTCTGACTATTTATTTTTAATTAGTTTTGGAATATATCAGAGAGATTATGTGATGTAGTTCTACATGGCGGTCACTGCCTGTGAGATAAGATTACATTCAAACTGATATTAACTGTACAAATTAACATGTTTTCATAACATAGACTTTCTCACTCCAAGCACGTTTCTCTGGCTCACTTTGACCAAACCACTGACACTGTTTACATTTGCATTTGCTGCTTCCAATTATTTATAAGTCATTTCAAATCCTCCGTGCCTTTTCACAGGTTCACTCCACAGACTGTTGTGCCTGGGCTTCTTATTGTTAATAATGTCTGTTTTTTTTATCTCCCTGCAAAACCCCCACCCCACCCCCATTGTCGGTGAACATTTTTTTATATTTTTCTAGTAAAAAAGCGATGTCTTGCTCTATATTTTTTAACTTGACTAAATCTGTGATATTCAACAAATTTGTACATAGAAATAATAAATCCAGATATTTGTCCTGTTGAATATGCTTGATTGCTGCTCTTGTATTGTAGCTGTTGAGTGCTTTTGTATATGTTTACCTTTATTTCCTCTCAGTAGCCTAAATCAAGTAATAAAACTGTCAAAATCTTGAATGGCAACTTTTTAGGCTCGAACAGTTTTGTCTGGTAAGTTCAGTTGGAACAAATATTAATCAGTTTTTCTTCTTGGTCTGTGTTTGTGTCAGTAGGATCGTTTACTAAATGAGCAGCTGACCATTAGTTTCCTCTAATGTGAAAATAATGTTGTTTTTTTCCCGGAACTTGTCTGATCGATTCCTTTTCCATTTACATACAGTAATGGGTTTCTTTTCTGTTCTTTCATGTCCTGTTTCCCTTTTCAAATTAACTGCAGCTCGATTATAGGGGGATATTGGATTTATTGACACGAGTTATGAGACTTTCCAAGCAGCTTGTGATGAACACAGTAATGATATTTTAAAATGGCTTCCCATCTGCTTCTTTTTTCTTTGTCTTTTGACACAGTTTTATTTGTCCCTTCATTTCTCCAGGATTACCATTGAATTGTATACTAATGTCATCTTCTCTGTGATTCTGTTTTTTTCTTTGACATCATAAACATCACAACTTCACCCACGTACTGAAGCTCTGATTGAAAGCCGAGGGGACGATGCAAGCTGCAGCTCATGCATATCAAAGCAGCAGAGATGGATGTGAACCTGTCTTTCATTATAAACGTATAAATCATCTGTTTCATTTGGAGCAGTGTTAAGCTTGTCATACAGGCATCTTGTGCATTTAAGCCCATATGTTTTGTTGATGTCTCAGATTTATTCATTTATCTTAATGTCAATGTTAGGTTTAATATTTTCTTTTTCATCTTTTTGTGATTAAAACAAAACCTGAATTTGTGTAAAACTGCCTAAACAACCTTATGTTGTCCCTCACAGGGACACATGGAGACAAACAAGACAAACAACCATTCACTCTCTAACTCACACGTAGAGACAATTTAGAGTTAGAATTATCAGTCATGTTTTTGGTTTGCGGGAGGAAACCGGAGTACCCGGAGAAAACCCACGCAAGCACGGAGAGAACATGCAAACCCTACCCAGAAATGTCCCCTACTGGGATTCCAGCAACCTTCTTGTTAACTGTCAAAAGGTCTACCTACTGAGCCACCATGCCACTATTTTCCACTAACATTTTATTGTTATTTAGCTCACTGTTTTTACATTTTGCTCATTTTTACAAAATGTTGAAATTAAATGTTAAAACATGTATATAGGCCTAAATATTAAATTCTAAACCTAAATCCACCTGTAAATCTAAATCTGAAAGATAAATGTAAATATTAGGGCTAAACATTGAAGTTTACATTCAAGTATTTAGGAACGGAATGCAGCCTTTGCTACTGGTGTTCGGCTATTGTTAGGACATCATCATAATGAGACAATAACAACTGCTACACTCAAACGCAGCTAAAGCTTCTTTACAAAATATTAAATCAGTGTCTAATCTACACTTAAAACTGCAGGACCACTGGTACATAACCATATTATTTCCAATAAACACATTTTGAATTTTGATTTTTAAAATCATCTCCAGCAGCAGTAGAAGTGTTAGCAGTGTTTAGCAGCAGTTAGCATTGACGTTTGTCACAGGATGATGACATCATCCTGGTTAGCTAATGCTAACAACTGCCCTATAAACAACAGATTCCACAATGGCATTATTTAAAAAAATCAACTAAAAGGGTCGTGTGTGAAAACCTGCATCTACTCTCCTGTCTAGTGTTGCAGATGGACTCACATTTTTCTTAAGAATCCAGTGATCTCCATAACACCTTATGGTCCACTCATGACAACAAGGAGACCAGGTCCTTTGGCTGCAAAACAAGACCTGATTAATCTGTCCTCCACCACCATGCTTGACAGCAGGTATGAACTGTTTGTGCTGAAATACTTTACATTTTATGAGGCTGTGCATTATGGGTTATACATGTTCAATAGGCTTTGTTCCAGAAGTTTTTGGTTTATTAAAATGAAACTTTACAAACCTATGTCAGGCTGCCGTGTTGTTTTTACAGGAAATATGTTTTCTCCTGCCATCCAAGCAAACCATACTTTAACTTTGTATTTGCGAATTGAGTCCTGAAGAGTTAGAGCTCTTGGGTTTTTGGTAATTACTCTGAGAATTATGCAGTCTGACCCCAGGGTAATTTTGTTGATTACTCTTGGGAAGATTAGTAGCTGTCTTTAATGTTTTCCAGTTGTGAATAATATTTATCTCTGCAGAATATTGAACTTCAAAATATTTGTAAATAACTTTCAGCCCCTCCCAGATTGATTTGCACCAACAATTGCTACTCTACTGGCATTTTTGCATTGTAAGGCCCAGCCTTACCTGGCCACAGTCAACCTGGTCTTATTCTACCCTCATCCTGTTTTCTGCTTGTTTTGAGGAGAGTGCCGCCTCTATGCAGGCAGGTATTATCATATCAAAAATTCACAAAACTTTGGGTAATCTCGTGTTTTTTTGCAACACAACAATCGATGACATTGAGGTTGTTGTGCTTCTCTTTGTTCTCTATATAATTCAAGACTGGTTGAAACACAGCAAGACAATGTCAAATTGGCCATAGCAGCCCAGTCTGAATAGAACCACAGGTTCCATAAATCAAGCTGGAAGTGGGTCATAATGGCACAGGCAAATATGCAGAACCCAGGTTTGAACCCAGGCCTGACTGAGCTGGGTCTTTCAAAGCCAAAATGCCACAAGGTCATTGCTGATATTTTTCCACTTTGACATTATCTTACCACACACCTGTATGTCACAGAGCAGCAAACTGGCAAAGTCCCTGCTGTTTTGGAGGTAATCACACTGATGATCAGTAAATTAATACATGTGATCACTAGCTCCTGAATGAAACTGAACCTCTCAAATCCTGAGGAAGCAGCATGGATTGATTTAGTTAATGACATTTTGAAATCTGCCATGTGTTTTTATTCACTGCAAGTTAGAGTTGAATCATTTTAGAATCTGGTATAGACCATTTTGATTACATCTGTTGATGACAAAACTCTAAAAGATGGTGATTTTTTTTTTCACAAGGACTGAAAACCCAGTTTTTGTATTATTTTAGATCCCGTTATTCTTGTTGATTAAAAAAAGTGGTGTGATTATATCTGGCTGTGGTGGGCTTTAAATGTGTCTCATTTTTGTTTGTACCCGGGGACAAACATTGTGATAAATGTGCTGTTGGCAGCAGGGAATCAAAAGTAGAACATGTGAAAGTTCAGCTCTGAATGACTGAATGGCCTCTTCTGTAGAAAGGTGCATTTATTATGTTCAGCCCATTTTTTTTGGTGCTTCCCAAAATACATTTTCTGTTGACATGTGAGTTTGCTGAAAAATCCTTTCTTTAATACATCAAGTCTGAGCCCTGCAGGGTCTAAGCATTCATCAAAGCTCTTAGCGAATGTTTTGAATCTTTATGGACCTTTTGTTGCACTGATAGCTAAAAATATTCAGCCTATATTATCCACAGGCAAATTGCTTTGTTGTAATTATGATAAATCTTCAGTCTGATCAGAGTAATTATGTCAGATTGGAGATTTATCATACCAGTAACCCAGTCATCAATGTGTGCAGCTGATGAATGAGTTAGCTTTAATTACTTATTGAAATAGTTGTAGTGTGTTGTAATCCTGCAGAGAGCTACAACAGAAAGTGGACTGAATGTTTGAGAGGGGAGGACTGCTTTTCATTTATATTACCTGTCCCAACTAAATTGACTCACAACTTTGTGTATACTGCACTTTAATAAAATGATGCCAGAATTCTGGGCATATTTCTCCAGCTGGCAGTCACTACACTGCTCTTATCTTCATTTCCTTCTCCAAGACATTTCTGCAAAACTGGGTTGAAGAGATGAGCTCTACTAATGTGTTCATTATAGCTGACAAAAAAGTAAAAGTACAAACTGCAATTCAAAGTGATCATGAAGACATGTGCAGTGAAGTTAATTAGAAAATCTAAACATTAAACTATTTCTTTATCTGTTACAAACCAATATTATAAAAAATATCAAATGGAAAAATCCATATCAAAATTTAAATGTGCCAGTTGTAGAGATAATAGCTCTTATTCTTTCAAGGTGATACCTGGGATTTCCAGGCATGACAAGTAGATATATAAAAATAAATAAACACAAATATTACACAATAGACAAGACAAATAATTCACATTTAGTTTTTCCTTTTCATTATAAATTGGTCTTAGACAGACAGTGAGTGGCAGACAGACAGTTTAGCTGAACTGTGACATCACATACGCCTCTGTTCAAACAGCACTGGAAACTTAATATACTAGTTAAATATTTGGTATTTATGGTTGCCATGCCAATCAGGGTATCAGTAATGATGATTTTAGTTTCATTAAGATTTTTGTAATTTTACTTCTGTTCATAGTCTGCCTCTTTTTT
>JAVKLF010000033.1:4327266-4341145 GCA_034783495.1 Millerichthys robustus
GCAGTGGCAGAGCGTTCCATAATTTAGGGGCCCCAACAGAGAAGGCCCTGTCCCCTCTAAGCTTACGCTTAGAAGAGAGGACGACCAGACAAAAAAACATTCTGTCATCTCATTTAATATAAACCCACCCATAAACACACCAACTTAAACTCACACACCTCAAACACAGCCACCAAAGAAAACCCATATCTTAATCACACCCAACATAAATACGCTCACCATATACACACCACACCTTAAACACGCCATACCTCACACACACCCACCATAGATGCTCTACACTATAAACACACCACATCATGATTGTCTGAACCAGTGGGCGTGTAGAAAAGTACCAAAAACCTTTGAGGTTATGTAGAGCTTATGTATACTGGTTAGTACTGAAAATCTTTTTTTATTTCTGCAATGATTTTCAGAATACCGCCATACCTGAACCTTAAATAGCCTGAACACGTTTGGACCATTTTGTCATGCTGTAAACTGTTTCACAAGGGATGCTTTTCCTTGCTGCACCACTGTACCTGCATGCATGAAATAGAGCAGCACACAGAACACGCTAGTGTCGTTTCCCCGCCTACCGACTAACAAAGTTTTTTGTTAAAAAATCTAATTTTTGCATCACTGAATGTAGTATACACTTCTTCAGTGACATACACATATAGAATTCATGTGCAAAGTAATTTTGCCCAATGAGAATGCTCTTTGCTCTCAACCCTTCTTCACGCCTGTACCTGCCCCCATGTGCCCATGTTTGGGCTGATGGACACACAGTCTGGTCCTGTGCTGAGCTTTTTGTAGTCTGATATTAGTTTTTTGTGTCTGTTCTTTCAGTTTGTGGTGTTTTGACACAGCTTTTTGTCACTTGAGCATCACTTTCTCCTTTCAGGAATGGGACTGCAGGCCTTTGTTGAAGCCTTTTTCTACCTGGCAGGTCGCAGGTTCAAATCTCTGGTGCTGAAGGAGCAGGTAGCAGCGCTACTCAGTCTGTGTGAAGCTCAGCTGGGACCTCAGCTGAGTGCTGAGGACAGGCGCTCTTTGAGCTGCAGCAGGACCCTGCTGAGACCCATTCGAACCCAGACACTGTGCCCCCCTCACCCTCAGCTCAGCTCCCCTGTTTCTCAGAGACGGGCAGCCAGCCATCAAAGACTCAAGCCTCGCACACTGAGAGCGAACATGGAAAACTGATGAGAGGAAACAAGTCATCCAATCCTGAAAGTTGCTTTCAGCCCACTCCACAAGAGGAAGGTTGGGCGGGTTAGAGGCCATTCCTCCTTGTCATCTCCTGAGGAGGACCATCTTAAGCCACACTAGCTGATCCATCAGAGGACTGCTCTCAGCTTCATTACTTTTTCTTCCACAGAGGACGGTGTCCTCAGGGGGGTGAAAATGAAGAAATATCTAAGGAGATTGGTGGATTTCTCTTCCCCCATCTCTCATTCCCCGTCTTTTGTAAACAGTGTGGTCCAATCAGAACCGTCTGAGTCTCGAAGGTATCTATCTGCTTCCTCTCACCTTCATCCAACAGCGTTTACTTTGAAATTACTCTCATTTCAGGGACGTATTAAAGACGCTCTGTGTCAAAATCCCACACATCAGATGGTTAATATATGGACGGAGGAGCGTAATGTGGCAGTTGAGGCAGGAACAGCTTGCGTGCCCCCTTGTGGGCTGGTTGGAGTAAGTCCAGGTAAAGGGATGGGACTTTTTCCCTAATTAGGAAACAAAAATACACCTCAGATCATTTTTAGGCTTTGATTTCTATGGATTACTAACCTCTTGCCTTGCTGTAGTATGATCAAACTTTCATCCTACTATTATGATAGTTTTAATTGGTTATTTAATGATTGTGTATAGGGGGGAGGAGTAGGCAAAACTTTCAATCCTACATCCCGACTGCACAGACTCAAACATGTCAGCACCTGAAAACCACATGATATGGTTTTACTGCAAAACAACAGAAGGAGGTGAAGACATCTTACTGGCTGGTTTTAATGAGGAGTGGCAGGAGGAGGGTGGGTCTGATTGGATCACCTTTGCACAGCAGCTCTTTAAACTAATGAATTTGCACAGAAATAAACGACATGCTGCATGCACATGCATTTGTTGTGTGTGAGGGTGTGTACAGTGTGTATTTGTGTTCAGCTGGGTGATGAATATCTGTTAACAGAAAACAAATCAGCTGTTTATTCTCCACAAGCCTGTTAACGGTGAGTGGGTTAGTTTCAGCAGCTGTTCTTACCGGACCTCCTGACTGCATGCGGTTCAGTCACAGGAATGCCATGATTCTTTAGTCATGTGATTGTCATGATTCGGACCTATTTCTTACGTTACTGCCATGTTTTTGAAGAATCCTGTTTAAATGAGATACCAAGTTATGTGTAGGAGATTGCTTCAATTCTCAGACTTGCATATTTATTTATATATTGCTGAGGCAAAAGTTTGGATGTGGGAGGAGTTCGGCGAGGCCTTGGATGAAGACTCTCAATCGGCTCTGAGGAGATTCTGGCAAACCATCTGGCAGTTGAAGCGGGGAAACCAGCACTTTTCTAACACTGTATTCAGTGAAGATGGGGTGTTGTTGATCTCAATCAGTGATGTCATCAAGTGGTGGAAGGAATACTTCTCGGACCTTCTCAATCCCACTGGCATGTCTTCAATGGAGGAAGCATAGCCTGAGGACTTTAGGGTTGGTCCGACCATAAATGAGGCTGAGGTCACTGAGGTAGTTAAAAAGCTTCAAGGTGGCAGGGCTCCGGGAGGGGGCAAGATCTGCCCTGAGTTCGGTTCGGTGACCTCAGGATTCCATCTCTGCTATTTGCAGAGGAGTTAAATTATCTTGGGGTTTTGTTCACAAGCGACAGAAGAATGGAGCGTGAGATTGACAGATGGATCGGTGCAGCTTCTGCAGTTTTGCAGACTTTGTACCGGTCTGTCGTGGTGAAGAGGGAGTTTAGCTGTAAGGCGAAGCTCTCTGATTACTAGTCAGTTTACATTCCTGCCCTCACCTATGGCCATGAACTCTGGGTAGTGACCAAAAGAACAAGATCACGGATACAGGCGGTTGAAATTAGTTTTCTTTGCAGTGTAGCTGGGCTCTCCCTCAGAAATAGGGTGAGAAGTTCAGTTATCCAGAAGAGACTCAGAATAGAGCCGCTGCTCCTCCACATCGAGAGGAGCCAGTTGAGGTGGTTCGGGCATCTGATAAGGATGCCTCCTTGACGCCTCCCTGGGGAGGTGCTCCAGGCATGTCTGACTGGGAGGAGACTCTGAGGAAGACCAAGGACACGCTGGAGAGACTATGTCTCTCGGCTGGCCTGGGAATGCTTTGGAATCCTCCCAGAAGAGCTGGAAGAGGTGGCTGGGGAAAGAGAGGTCTGGGCCTCCCTGCTCAAGCTGCTGCCCCCCACGACCCAGGTTGTATTAAGCGGGAGATAATGGGTGGATGAATGGATGGAAGGATGGACCAAGTTATGTGCAGGAGATTGATTCAATTCTCGGACTTGAATATGTCTTTACAGATTTGTAGAGTTTACCACATGTAACTCAGATCTGTTCCATTTATCCCTGGCTCCCAAGACCCAGGAAAATGGCCCCAAGTCACATTAATGTTCTTACAATGTTTATAGTAAACCTGGTTACAAGAGGGTTGGCCCCTCTTTTGTTAGCATTGTAATGATGTCATCATAAACAATTAAGTGAGTTCTGTTACTGTTTAAATGATTACAATCGATCACAAAATAGAAAATATAAGTGTGTCACAAAATATCTTAATTTTTCAGTTTGTCACCGTAGTACCATGGTTTACTTCTGTTTGTCACATGACTACTGGGGTTCATTACAGTTTATTACATGATAGAGAATCCGATTGTTAAGAAGAAACAGTGAATGCATGGCACTAGACATTTTACAGCTAGGATAATAATGTAGTTCTTTAACTGTTTTTCTTAACGTTTTGCAGTAAATTATTCTGTCAGACTAACAGTGGGCAGCTCTGAAACCACAAAGTGAATTTACCCTAAATAGTGTTGCTCTGCTAACATGTTTACTGCATTAAGGCTGAAAGAATAAAGCCTGCTCTTTAGACTGCACTGTTGCTCGTGTTTTTACACATCAGATGTTTACGAGCTGATGTCGGACATTTTTATTTCCATAGCTCTGTTGGCTCTTTTTGCTGTGTCCATCTTTAACAAGGCTGATGGAGGATATAAAAATAAACCTCAGACAGGGCTGATGGGTCACCTTTACCATGAATGTGACCCAAAGCAGAGTGAAGAAATGATTGTCCTGCAGCAGCCTAGTCAGAGCCTTGAACCCTGTCAAAGATCTTAGGAGAGACCTGAGATTGGTTTGAGCCTGAAAGGGATCCCCCAGTCAAGGTGTGCTCAGTGTGTTCCTTCAAACCCTAAAAGATGCTCAATGCTGTAACTGCTGCCAAAGATACTGGTAATATAAAGGGTTCTGAATACTGATGAAAATGTATTGTTTCAATTTATTTATTAAAAAAAACAGAAATTTGATTTCTGTTTGTCATTGAGTGTAAAATAATGAGATAAAAATGAATAAAACATTTGTAGGATCAATTGAAGGAGGTAAGGATACTTCCTGAAGTACGTGTGTGTTTGTGAGAGATGAGTAATGGTTGCATTAGTGTGTGTTTTTTTCCCTCTACATTTTCTTTAATGAGTATTTATGCCGGGAGCTTCCTGGTCCGCTTGGCTAAAGAAGTGTTTGCCTGGGGAACTGGGGACTTTTCCTGTAAGAAACACAAAATTACAAAGTCAAAACACACAAATAAACTATTTTCTGCTGCATCTTAAAAAAAAAGTTTGATTTTTGCTCATTTGTGAGTTTATTTATTTCGCTTTCTGGACATCTTGTGTCTGTTTCCTTCCAACTGTGGAGAATAACAATCAGTCAGTATGTAGGTCAGCCTTGCTGAGAAAACGCCCCCTTTGCTTTGGAGCCACAGTCTGAACATATGTTCTCTCTGGCTGCCTGTAATCAATCTGGGTCTCGTTCAGTATTTAATGAACATGGGATTCTTCCTGCAGGCTTTTCATTTTCGCTTTATTTAGAATTCACTGTGAAAAGACAAAATCCACACAGAGCTGCACGAACAAGAAAACAAGAGAATCACATGGCAGACATTTTAAAATAACTAAATAAAACTTTAATAGGTCTAGTTGCAAATGTACATAAATTGCACAGCCACATTTTCGCAACACAATT
The DNA here is from genome assembly GCA_034783495.1 of Millerichthys robustus. Lineage (NCBI taxonomy): Eukaryota > Metazoa > Chordata > Actinopteri > Cyprinodontiformes > Rivulidae > Millerichthys > Millerichthys robustus. Next base: position 4,332,496 of record JAVKLF010000033.1, read on the forward strand.
TCTTCTGTACATTATTGTTTTTGTCATCAAAGAAAGCAGAATCTGGCAAATACTTTATATACTTTCAACATACTTACAAAATTACTTTCTACAGGATGATAGAAAACATACATCTTATAGCTTCATACTCTGATTTTCTGTTGTTGGAGAAGTTAAACTGAGAATTCTGGTTTATTAAACAAAGAATAAATGACCTCTGGTGCCTTTTTAATCTCAGTGGAAGAACTAATGCATAATCAGATTTAATATTTTTGACAGTTTAAAATAAGACTGAGGCAGTTTAATCTGCTAGATTAACTCATAAACTCAATAATTAAGTCATCAGTAAGAACATTTTCACCTGTTTAGATGCTTAAAAATAATATATATATCTTTCATTTGGGAAAAAGTTTCAATGGAACAATGATACAAGTGTCACAGATTTTTAAAAGTATTTTTACAACAAAGTTAGCAAACATAAACATTCTCAAAAGCTCAGTTTTTCTGTAATAAATAATAGTTTGATGAAATCTGTTGAGTTTTTTTTTACACTTGATTAGATTTGAATAATTTAGAACCTGGTAAAGACCAAATTATTGGTACTGTGTCTTGATATAAGAAAAAAAAACAATCTGCATATGTAAGTATACAGTAGGTTCTATACCTGTACATGGTAGTGACCCGCACCAGAACTCAGATTTAGTAACAGATATTGCTGACCCCTTGATTAGAAACTTTACCAAAACCACTTTTTATTGATAAAATAAAATAATCTGAAATTGTTGTGACCTCTTCGTATACTTTTCCCTTCTTATCTTATCTTCTTATCACAGTCTGGCTCCAGTCTACAGGGTAGGTTAGTTCTTTAAACCCAGAACAGCTTTTAGGACAGAACGTCTGGGAACATCTGATGAGAAAAGTTTGGATTTGGTTTGAAGACAGAAGAAAATGCTGATTCAATATAAACTTTTATACGTGAGCTCTCTTAAAAATGGAGTTTGTCATTGGTGAACCCTGCCATATTCACAAACATACAGTAACTCTAATGTCAACAGTTGGGACGGAACAAACGGAAACGAATGCAATGATATGCAAATCTTTTAACCCCATATTTTGTTTACAATGGGATATAATTCTCATATCAAACATTTAAACTAAAAATTAGATAAATTAGAATTTTTTGGCAGCAACTCATCTAAAGAAAAAGTTGGGACAGGTCCGTGTTTCCCACTGTGAAGCAGCTCCTCTTCTTTTAATAATGGTCCCGTTTTTTATTTAAAGTTTCCTCAATCTAATTGAGAAGCATTATGCTGAATTCTAATGTTTGATTAAATTCTTCATAGACTAGTGAACCTCTGCCCATCTTTACTTCAGGGTATTTCAGCCTATGTTAAGTGCTCTTTTTATGCCCAGTCCTTTAACTGATCTATTGCCAGTTAACCTAATCAGTTACAAAATGCTCCTCCAGTTTGCCTGTGCAAATCCTCAGTTATCCGGGTCATCGCAACAGCAAACAGGCTTAAATCGAAGGCAACCAGACTCTTGTTTGAAAACGTTTCAACACCTATCCAAATTCTGATAGCTCAGTGCGCGAAAAATCAGAATTGACCATACGCTCCACCAGCTGTTTCTTTTTTTAATCTACTTACTATTTGAATCCTTTAGTTGTCCCACCCCAACAATTTTGAGATGTGTTGCTGTCTTCAAATTGAAAATGAGTTATTTTTGATGGGTTTATTATGTTCTGTTGTAAATAAAATATGAGCCTGTTAGATTTATAAATCATTTTCTTTTGCTTCTATTTACATTTTATGCAACAGCTCAACTTTGTCAGAATTGGGGTTTTCTGATTTCAAAATAAAGGTGAACTATAAAGACCAACCACTCAAACTAATGAGAATTACAGGATTGTGCATTCGCAGCTTGTCTGACTTGGCTCGGCCCGAAACCAGAAAGGCATCCATCTGAAGAGTCAAGCTCCTCTGTAATCAGTTTTTGGCTCGGGATAAGGATTAGAGCTTTACCAGAGGAATCAGGTGAACTGTACATTTCTACCCAGTGAGGACTGACTGTATTTACAACATCCAGATCATACAGCAGAGTCTGAGCACAAGAAACATACAAAAAGCTTTGTTAACATTAGCTAAAATAGTGTTAGCATTTTATTTACATTTTCCCAGGCTGTCCCTTCATGAGATGCACTCCAATATAAATCTGTCTGTGGTGTTTGTCGTCGCTGTCCATCCCAACTCTAACCCCAGCTCTGAAACATGCAGAGCCTCACACCTCCAGTCTGTTACAGGTAAAAAAAATAAAGACACAAATGCATAAAATACAGATGCTAATGATGACAGGAAATATATGAAGGACCAGACGGAGTCTGTACATTCAGAAGAAAACAGGATAGTAGGAAAAGAACAGATGAGGAGGAGATGTGGGCTACAGGATGTAAAGAGTCACAGTTTGGATGCAGCTTCACCACCATGAACAAAAACAGCAGTTAGCGAGAAATTAAGACTGCTCCAGTGTTTTTGTCAGGGAGTGCATCTCCTCTCGTCTCTCATAGTTGCTGTGAAACTCGAGAAGGCCACCCACAATCCATAAGAACAACAGACCACCTGACTGTGCATAAAGGGTGGAACACTGTACGTGTTCTCAGGACCACTGCTCGGTGTGGTTTCGTTCTCCGGGGTCCAAACAAATACACTCACTACAATCTCATCATCGGAGCAGAAAAATAAAACTAGATTTCACGCCTAAATAAAGGGATCCATTTATCAAATATAAGTATATGTGTTTATAGAAGGAAAAAGCTGCATACATCTATATTAAATTTCATTAATATATCACATTTACTTAGATTTTATAATACAACAAAGAGTTTGCAGTTTACTGCTGCATTCTTTACAAATCCACAGTATAAGTTGTGCCTTTGGGGATAAAAGAGGAGGTGTGTTGTTAGTGTGTTCCTTGGTAAGGCGTCTTTATGTACCAATAGCTTTTCACAAAGTGCTCCGTATGGGGGAGGGGGCGGTCAGGAACACACCCACGTGTTAAACAGGAAGTGAAGAGGATTGTTTTAGACTAAAAATATCAATTTTTAGCTTCTATTTGGTTTTTAAAAAACACTTTTAAAATAAAGCCTCAGAAAGGAAAAAAAAACTTGGTTTAATGGCTCTGCTCGGCCATCTCTAGTGGTGGTCATGTAGTAGTTTGTCCCAGCGACTGGACGGAAAGATGGACATCTGAGAGTCCTTTTCATACAAGCTCCGCCTCTGTCAGTCATTTTGGTAGCAAAGGCCCCGCCTCCTCTGGCAAGCGATCCATCCATCCTGCTGCTCATCACTCTCACATCGTCTCCTAAAGGTCTTGCAGATGTACGTTCTGCTCCTCCCCCCATAGTGGCTCTTCCACATCCTGTCTTTAAAGGTCTGTACACTCTCAGGAAGTCTGTCTAACAGTTGCTGCTGTTTCTGAACTCTCCATTCTCTGTAATCTGCAGCTTGCTGGGGTTGGTGGGGGAGATCCCGTTGCGGGTCTGCATGCTGTAGCGTTCCTTCAGCTGACTGAGAGCGCTCATCAAACGAGCGTTGGCAGCGTCTAGAGATGCTATCCTCTTCTCCTGTAAACAAACAGACACAGTTCTGGATAAAACACAGAGGCTCGTGCTTGAAAAACTGTTACAGGTGTAAAACAATTTTGTAAAACAATTTTACAAAAGTGAAATAAGTTATTCATAGGTTGAACTGTGCTGTAAAGTTCAAATTACTATTATTAGCCAATTATTCAAATGGAAACTAATCAAAACAAAACTGCAATAGAGAATGTTTTGAGAACTACTGTGGTAATTGGAGTGAACAATGGTTGACCTTGTGATTTTTTTTTTACAAAAGAACCAGTAAAGCCTCTATAAGACCTGCTAACAACAACAGGTCCAAAACATTAAGGAAATTTGATTCAGTTTATATTTGACTAGTTGATTTGGAGTCGGTGACACAGTGGCCAGTTGGTATAGGGTATTCCTGTCCACAGCAATGAATATGAGGAATTGGGTGTTCAGGAAGGTTCCCGGGCCCAGTTTAGTGGACCTTCCTGGGTAGAATTTGAATATCTTTCCATGCATGTGTGGGTTTTCTCCGGGAACTACAAACCCGAGAGGTCTGGGCCTCCCTGCTCAAGCTGCTGCCCCCGCAACCCGACTCGGATTAAGAGATAATGGTTGCAGTCAAAATAAAACATTTTTAATGAACAATTTGCCTAATTAGTGTAGTTAACCATCTTTATCACTTAACATTCTATGGAGGTTTTTGAATTGGTAATGTGCCTAGTTACCACTTTTGCTCAACAGCATTTGAAAAAAATTGTAGTTCGGTCCAAATCGGATTTTTTAAAGCAGAAGAACTTCCAAACCACAGACGTGGCTCCTCTTTTTGGAATTAGTTCCTCTGGGTCAACAATGCTTCACTCTGAGAACTTTTGCCTATAGCCATTTTCCTTCAAAACTTGCCTTAGCACGTGCTGTGGTGTTTGTGTGCAACAGAGAAATCTGTGATCATTTTCCCACCGTGCACGTTCTGGTAATTGTTTAAGCTATTCACTGGTGTAGCGATATATGAAAATTTCATATAATGAAAAAAAAAAACGGTTGTCAGTACAAACAGGTATACCGCACAGGCCTAAGTCAGAGCTACTTCTTTACCTGCCCTGTCAATAAACAAGGCAGGGAGTGTGAATTACACAGCTTTTCCACATATATACCCCCCTAACTAATAATAAACTCAAGCCCACCCACAATAGCCCCAAGCCGTAATAACTCTGTTTGTTGCTCTTTTCTTGGCTGAGATAAAGACTGGCTCACTGATCCATGTTAGTTTGATCATACCTCATTGCTGTGGACCGGAATGACATTACCTGTATTTGTTTTGTAATTTGCCTAAATATGTTGTACAGTTATACCCCTCTCCCCATTCTACTGTAAGAACACTGACTTAATAAACAAAAGCTGGATATTTGCATTCGACTGATTTGTTTCTAGTGTTAAATAGGATCCAGTTTTAACTCAACTTTTCTGCTCACTCTATTAAATTATGTTGTCAGCAAGCAAGAATTTCTTCTAAATTGTTTTCTTAATATTTCTACATAATTAGACATAAAAAGGAACCACACTGGATTGTTAAGGGAGTTGAGAAATCCTGATCAAACGTGTGAACTCTTTGAAGCCAGAAGGTATTTGTTTGGAATGAAACATTTTTTGTGCTCCACTGACCTGAGGGCATTAAATATTTAAAACCTATGTAATAACTGCACGCGGAATGTTTCCTAGTCAGTGTACTGACCTGTGCATCGATGATCTTCTGTTTAGAGTCGACGACTGCCTGCATGTCAGAGTGATCCTTCTTCAGCTCCTCTTCTACTGACATCAACCTGAACATGTTAACAGCACGTGTTACAGTCCCAGAACAAACACAATATGTCTACGCAGCTTCAGCTCCGTACCGGCTGATGATGCTCTTCATTTGAAGGTCTTTATCATCCTGCTGTCTGCGCAGACGTTCCTCTGACTCCTCCAGCCGAGCTTGGTACTCCATCAGAACCTTCTGGGCCTGCTCGTCTTGACCCTTCAGGCGGGCCTCGTACTCCTCCAGCTTCTGCACAGATGCTCTCAGTTTCTCCTGCAGCACTGCAATCTCGTGCTGGTACTGAACAGAGCAGCAGATTCGTGAGAAGATTCATTAGCAACCCCCTCTAACCACCGTCAAAAAAACAAACAAACAAACAACAAAAACAGAAAGAAATTTAAGGTGAATAATGAGAGCAGGAAAAAAGTTAAATCTGCAAAATTAACCCTGAAATTCCCCCTACTTATCATTAGAAAGTAGAAACCAGTTCTGGAAAGAAAAATATCTGTCAGTGATGAGTGTAAATGAGACTGAAGAGTCTACAGCTGAGATGTGTTGTTCTGGGATTACAGTCAGAGGATTGCAGATCAACAAAGAATAAGAAGTGACAAAAATATTCTTCTGTTTCTGAATAGTGTGCATTGCTGCTGGGACATCATTCCCATGTGGTCAGCTCTGCATCAGGTTGTACTAATGTGTCCCCTGAAAGTGTTCCAATTGGTTCAGAGAAACAAACCACGTTTCGAGGAAATGATCGCTGATTTGCTGAATCACAATGAGCCTGCTAAACCCAATAGACCAAATTGATCCTGTATGGTCCTAGACTGAGACCACATTACTGAGCCTTCTGGACCCAATGGACCAAATAGACTTTGCTTGGTTCTTGACTGAGACCAAAGTATTGAACCTGTTGGACCCATTGGACCAAATCAGGGGTCTGCAACCTTTTCAACCAAAAGAGTCATTTCTGCTCCTTGGCTCACTAATAAAATGTGTCTGGAGCAGCAAAATATGCCACAACTTTGTGTATCAACTGGTGGCCCGTGGACCACTTTGTTGAAGGGGTGGTTTCCAGCCAATGCGGGTGACATTGTACCACTAAAAATATATAGTGAAATTGAACATTTAATATTTTTACACTTTGGGATAAAAAAGAACAAATTTATATAAACAAAAGCAAAAAAAACATAGTTTATATGAAAATTAAAAAAACCTTTTTACATTTTCATTGCTGTCTAATGAATTCACCATATTTTTGCCTCTCAGCAAGAAGGTTGCCGGATCGAATCCTGGCCAGGGACATTTCTGGGAAGAGTTTGCATGTTCTCTCCGTGCTTGTGTGGGTTTTCCCCGGGTACTCCGGTTTCCTCCCACAGACCAAAAACATGACTGTTAGGCTAACTGGTAATTCTAAATTGTCCCTAGGTGTGAGTGAGAGAGTGAATGGTTGTTTGTCTCATTTGTCTCTACAGTATGTGTCCCTGTGATGGACTTGGGACCTGTCCAGGGTGTCCCCCGCCCCTCGCACTGTGACTGCTGGATATGGGCACCAGTGATCCATGTGGCCCTATAAGGAAGAAGCGGGTTAAGATAATGGATGGATGTCATTGGAGGTAATGAGGTAACTGCAGGAAAACAGTCTGTTTTATTTTGCAGCCATGCTTCAAAGGTGTGGTCTGATTTTATCTGGCTGAAATTAAAACGGCTTTCCAAGGAAAAAATGTACGGTAGTCTGGACTGCAGCAGTCAAACCTCTTCAGGTCATGTTCACCTAATGGATCAGGACTTTACTAGTGTGAACGCAGCTTTATGTACAGTACATGCATTCCGAATCAGATGCTCTTTGAATCTTCGAGTGATTTTATCATTTGCTTCTTCAGCAACAGTAAGTCTCTCAATGATGTGTCTTTTAATTTAGGAACTTGTAGAGCTGTTTGCACACACAGTAGATCAGAGTGATGAACACCGCTTTGTTGCTGTTCCAACTCTCACATATAAAAGTATTTTTTATCAGTTATCTGTGGTAATAAAATGAACAAGATATCTAATAAAGAGATCTTTAGACCATTTAGTGTGCAGAATAACTAAAGTTAAGATCATCATCAGCAGTTTGAGTTTGAGCTGCTGAAATGTGTTCTGGGTTCTTCAGTTTCTCTTTTCAGATTATTGCCTTCTTTGGTTGCTCTCTCTCCCAGAAACTATGTGCTGTTAGGATGACAACTTCAGTCTCATTATAAATGGAAAAAAGCCAAGAGTGAGTGTGTGGAGCAAAACAAAACACAGAAACATGAAGCAGAGAGACGGAGAACAGCTGTGGACATTTGGAAGCAGAAGAATCAGCAGAAATCACCAATTATTTTTTCGTTTTGACACTCAAACAACAAAACCCACTCACGCACACTCACAGATCAATCTGAGTTGAGTGATGGTTTGTGTTTTTGGTAGGGAGAAAGTTTTACCAGTTTTTTTAATTCACTTTATTTAAAACATAAAAAGTAAAGTAATGATTTAAATACTAAGAAATATATTTTCATTATTGTGGTTATAAAAGTCTGCTAAATGTTTCCAGGATTATGTTTGAATAAAATATGTTTTTTTTAACAGTAACCGTTAAGTTCAGCTGTTGAGACACATTTATCTTTTTGTCATAAATAACTAAGTTTATTTAGATTTTAGTAAATGAAAATAAAGATTTCTCAACATATCCACATGAGCTGTCCAGCAGCCTGTTTAAAACATCACTGACTTTATTATAAACTAAATGGCAGACTGATAAAGCTGGGTGTGGCGCCTGCAGATCAATTGTCTGACTCTGGTTTTATTTGTAAAATTGACTGGTGGATTCTGGTTTCTGTTAGCAGAGAGACCTAACCTAACCTTCAACCTGTACCAGAACAAGGCTACAGTGGGGAAAAAACCCAGCAGAGAATAAAGTGTAGAAGAGATTCTGTGTGATGAGGATTAATGAGTGATAGAGCAAGAAAAGATTAGTGGGGAGGAGAAGTTTCATATGGTTTGTTAAAAAAGAAGTCTCTAAAGGTCAAAGGTTACCTTCTCCACCTCATTTAGATGGTCTGTGTGTCTCAGTGACTCGGGCTCCATCCCTTCATGGTCTAAAAACTGCACATTCATATTCAACAGCCAGGCTGCTGTACGGTCCAACGCACTGGGGTTCACTGGGGAGGGGGCCTAGTGAAACCAACACACACACACACACACACACACACACACACACACACACACACACACACACACACACACACACACACACA
>JAVKLF010000033.1:4347646-4359017 GCA_034783495.1 Millerichthys robustus
ACACACACACACACACACACACACACACACACACACACACACACACACACACACACGAGCAAACACCTACTGCGATAAAAATGAACGCCCTGGTTCTAAAGGGCCAGTAGTTAATTAGTTTTATTGACTCTAATGGCTTTAGCTGTCTGACTCACTTCCTGTTTATTTCAGTATACAATCATACATGATGATGATGATGATGCTCAGTACACCTCACATGACCGCTCGTCAGGCAGTGAGAGGATGATAAATGAGTTTGATAAAATTATGTCTACATTTGCAGGAAGACAAAAATGTTTGAGAAACTGAGTTCAAACAAAAAGAGTAAATGGTCAGAAAGAAAACTTGACCTTTTTCTGAGATGAACAACAGACTGACTAAACTTTTACTTTGAAGTAATATGCACTGCAAACTATACTGTTTGAAGGAATATAATATGATATTTTAAACAAAATAACACAATCTTCTAACTAGAAAATTTCTGAACTTCTTCAAAATTCGAAACTTTCATCAAATTTCCTTCATCATCACTGACATCATTGACTTCATTATCACAATCTTCGCTGTGCTATTCTTCATCATCACCACCAGTTGAGTTTAAGTTCTGTTTTGTTTTTTTACTCTGTAATGAAACATACAGTAGTTCCTCTTGTGTTCTTGATGTAGAAGTTTTATTGAGAGGAATCGAAGCAAAGATTTCTGTTTACATTTCTGTTAATGTCAACTCCAGGTTTTTCTCTAACGGTATCATCCAACCCCTGAACCAGGTCTTCTTACCCTGACAGCTCGCTGTCGATGACCATCTTTTGCAGGCCCGTGGAAATGCTGCCGCCGGCCTCAGCAGGAGGAGAGTGCACCGGCTCTGAAGACTGACCAGCTGTCATGTAGACACTGGACGGGTTGGACAGAGCTGTGTTCACCTCCCTCAGGATCCTGGGCAGAGGACCCAGCTTCGAGGCTGCATTCTGCAGAGATAAACATAATGAAGGGTCTCTGAGGCAATACTTAAAATTTATTTAAATTCTATTCAGTTTACTTTGATTCTTGCAGATTTTTAAGGGTGCAGGGATTTCCCTACACCATGTTAATCATGACCCCCTACAACAGGATGTCTAGTCTGAGGAACTGAAGTCTCAGTCAAACTAGGCTTTATTTAAAAAAAAAGGTAATTAAAAATAGTTTCTTAAAAAACACTAGATCAGTGTTCCTCATTTCTAATCCTCGAAAACCACTATTCTGCATGTTTTAAATGTTTCCCTGCTCTTCAGCAGGTCTTCAAGGCCTGCAGAAGCCTGTGGATCACTCACTCATTACAGTCAGGTGTGCTGAAGCAGAGAAACACCTAAAACATGCAGGATAGTGACTCTCAAAGACCAGGATTGAGGACCACTGCTCTACATGATCTGCCGCCACTGCTAATGTGTCTGAAGAGTCATTATTCAGAACTCTCCTCCTGTGTACTCCTTATTAATGAAACTATGAACTATTGATGAATGCAGGATAAACATCCGGCTTTTCTTGTTCAGTACCTGGTCCATCTGGGAGAGCACCTCAGAGAGAAGAGAGTGCAGTGTGGAGAGCTCCCTGCCCAGGTCAATGTAACCTTCGAATCCTGCCGTGTTGGAGATGGTCTCCGGGTTGGAGATTTCCAGCAGGAAACGCTGCATGTTGGTCCACTCGTGCTCCAGGAACTGGTTCATGAAAGACATGTACTCCTCCTTGTTCCCAAACCTGAGAACAAACAGAAAAGTCAGAATAAATCTGTCCTCCTGAGCCGAGAGGCTTGAGACGTTGGACAGAAGAAGACTGCAAATCTCACTTGGTGAAGTTAGCTAGGTTTTGTGTGACTTTAGCGATGAGCGTGAGTGTGCGCGCCGTGCGGTCGTCAGGATACTCCTGCATCAAATTGAAGAGGGAAGGCGACATGATGGCTGGACACAGGAAGCGCAGGAACAAGGAGGCGCTGATCAACCGCTCACTGATGTCCGGTCGACCCCGGTTACTGCATTCCTGTCTCCATGATGCAAAGACCTCCTTTAGTTCTCGTGGAAACACACTGAAACAGGAGAGGATGGGGGGCTTTAACTTCACTTCATGTTGAACAGCAAGAAAGTAGATTCAAAACCACTAAAATCTTTTATTAGTTTGACTTTAATTAATTCCCTATTATCTATCTTTTTAACGTCTGCTGTATGTTCATACTTGATAAAACAAAGGTTAAAAATGTGAGACAGATTTGGGTTTCTGTGGGTTATTCCTACAGATTACAACTGACAAAAAGTAAATGTGTTTTTGATCACAAAGTTGTGCCTTTAATTTGCAATAAAAACTCACAAACTAAAATCTTGGTTGAGAAACTGTATACCTGTAAAGTGAAGCTAAATCAACTAAAACCTGAACACAAACCTTCTCAATACTTGTGTTGGTTTAAAGCTGATCTAAGATTTTTTTTCATTAAACTGTATTCTTTTAAACACAGATTAAACTAAAACTTTAATCCCAGCTAAACAAAAAAAAGAGTGTGTGTCCAATAAGCCTCTCCTACAACAAATAGTTTACAGACCATCATAACTGGGTCCTCTTTAATAAAAAAATTTGAGTGTTGTGACGAGGCTGCAGGAATCACCAGTAGGAGTTGATGATTTTGCAGAAGGCCAGCTCGCAGCACATCTTCAGGTTACTCTGATGTTCTGGCAGGTCTCCAGATGAACACTTGGACGGATCCACCTCACAGTTCTCATCAGACTCATACAGAGCCTTAATGAACTCACCTACAGAAGAGGAACGGTGTTTAAGAAATAATAAGAAAATCAAATCTGTCTCGAATTCTGTTTGGCTCAAACATGACCGAAGCGGCTGCAGAAGAAAAATAAAACATCATGTAAAAAACAGTTTGACCCGGATGAGTCCTCAGCCAGCCAGTCAGTCAGACAAAGTGTCTTTAAGTTAAACAACTACAACCATTCTGTGAGGATTCATTTCCACTTTGACTCTGAATCAGTTTGCAGACAGACGTGGAGGGAGCTGCAAAGACAGAAATGTCAGAGTTCCTCTGGAAATGATTAGCTACAAGAACTAAAAAAGAGGGTTAGAGTCAGGATCTGATGGACCCAGTTAAATGTACAGATTTATTGGATCTGGATAAACCAATGGTTCTGTTGGATCCATGCAGCAGAACCTTTTCTCAGGGTGTGGATCCTCAGAAACAGACTCCTGGCAGCCAGTGAATGTTGTACTGATGTACTGAACTAATAACAGTCTGTTAGCATCATTTGTTTTATTTGGGACCCTCAGACATATTGCTAGACCGCCCAGATGAGCTTTTCAGTGTTCGGTTGTGTTCTGAAGCATTTAAGCCCACAAAACACAAACTAAGAAGCTGCTTCAGTTGCCTTCCTGTCAAAATAACCCTTTGAGGAACAAAAAAAGAGATGAGTTTAATTTATTTTTCCACTTATGTTTACATATTTTCAACAACAAAACTATCTGTGAGCAAGGTAATGAAAAAAAATAATCAGAAAGTGAGAGAGGGAAAATAATTTCAGCAGAAAAAAACTAATCAGCATGAAGATGAAGATCAGGTTTGGACACTCAACAAATTTAAGGTAAAAAGGCTTTTTTCAGATAAAAATATTCTAGACTCTGCCTCGACAGGGCGGGGGGATTACAAAAAGCTGGTTAAGAGAAAACTCTATAAGTTAATCCTGAGTTTAGGGAAATTGTGTTCCAGAATAAGAGGTTCTGTAAGTGAGATTCTGGGTCTGACATCATAACATTCTTCTTTGAATTTTTAAATAAATGAGAAAAAAAATTGTCTAGCATGCATGTAAACTCTTCGGTACTTTTAAGCTGGACTTGGTGAGTACTAACTTAGCAATGAGTAACACCCCTGATCTTATTTCCCTGTGGTCGCCATGGTGAATTTGGGTATTTGCGCTCCATTGATGGTTTTTGATTGTTCTTGTACTCGTAACTAAAGGTTCAGACATGTGAAGTTGATTTGAACTCATTCTAATCAGCAGTGTTGGAACTGGAAACTCAGAGCTTCTCTGTTTGGAGTAAATTAAGTCAGAATTTCAACTTAGCATTTCACGAACCTCTTTTCTGGAATACCCCTCAGGTCTCTGCCTGAGCCCTGATTCTTGCCTCTGACCCATTCACCCCTGATCTACTCCTGATCCACTCACCAAGAGCATCCTGCAGGTACTTCTGTCCCACCAGTTTCAGGTATTCTTCAATGGCCTTTGTGGCCAGTGTGTTTTCTCTGAAGATGAGGTGCTCGTTCTCTCCGCAGCGGTCCACCTCTGACATCATTAAGTCCGTCAGGAAGTCCTGCAGGAAACAAACAAACAAAAAAACAGATGAAGATGTGGTCAAAAAGCATTCATGTTTAGGTCACAGGACTGTTTTCCAAAAGTCCAGCGCTCCTCACTGTTTCACTTTTAGATACATTCAGAGAAGTCAGGAACTGTCGACACCATTTTGTTCATCGCCATACATCTGCTCCTCTGTCTGAATTCATACAGGGAGTGTACAGATGCTTTTAAAAACAGAAAAAAAAAACTAAATAACTATGGAAGTACAGCTGATGACTGTTAACAATAAGAGCCACCCCATCAAGTACAACTAATCACATCATGCACTGTTCAAAACCATAAGATGATTACCTTCTTGTTATCTGAACTTGATGTTCTGGAAGAAGCCAACCTAAAACTTCTGATGTCTGACAGCGAGGCCAGGATCAGCTGATTTTAATCAGATGTGTTTTTTCATTAGAGTTCCCTCTTTTTTTGTTTTTTTTTTACAAACTATCATCATACAGGTTTAAAACTAAGTTTAAGATCAACAATTGTGAATAAATTAAAATAGAAACTAAAGTCCTGTTTTTCACATAACATTACCAGAAGTTCATCAGTTCATCTCTGCCTCACATTATCTATGGCAAGCTGTGGGCAACAAACAGAACCTCTGGTCTACTGAAAGTCCAACAAAATCTTGAATCACCATCTGAGACTTCAGTGAAATTTTTTAAGAATCAGAAAACCATATTTCTGCTTTGAGTCCCGACCTCTTCAGAACCACCACCTTAAAGTGTTGGAGGGGTTTGAGTTCCCTTGTGATCATTTGTTAGCCAGAGGACTAAGAGCAGCTTGAAGACCTTCAGGAAAAAAGGGTTATAATTTCCAAAAAACTTCACCCATGATCAGGATGACCGCCTAAAGACATTCCTGAGGGGAGTTTGTCGGCAAACACCTGGCAGTAAAAACCAAAAACCCAACATGAAGCTGCCTCCTCTTGATCCCACTAACTGCACTGAAAGAGTCAAACTTGTGTGTGATACAACCCAGGTGGCAGGTGAGGGTGGGGTTCCTGGTGTCATAAACTGGCTCTAGGGAAGTGGATTGTCACCTCACTAGCAGGAAAGGAGCTGGAGCTTGTGTGTGAGGTTGAGCGACACCAACTACCGGTGACGTGCTGTAAGGTTTATGGCTGATGAGGCACTCAGTTCATCAGAATCAGATTCACAAACATATGAACCTAACAGAGCAGCTTATTCACAATTTGATTGGCAAAAGTTAATAGGCTATGTTTCATATCGCATATCAGCATTCTCCACACAAACAAACTGTAGCTCACTTGATGCAATTTGTGAGGGATTATGCAATCCAAGTGGAGGCGGAGTTTGCCGCTGCCTCACTACCTGTCTCATCCCGGTATTTGAACAGGAAATGAGAAAATTCAGTGATTTTAAACAAAAAAAGATTCTAAATTGTTATAGCAATTTCACCTAAATAGAAAAATTAGTTTATAGTACAAAACACTATATAAATATAACCATTTAATATTTTTTATTATTGTCTCTTTTTGTGGAATCTTAGGTGAGGCTTTGAAACGTGGTTTGTATGAAACACACACTTTGTATTCGGTCGTCCAACGGTATTTGTTGATGACAGACGGTCACAAAATTAATAAAAAATAAAAAATAAATGAATGGTAACAACTCATCTGAATGTAAAGATTATCAAAGATATAAAAAGGAGCAAATATTGGGTCAAAGAAAACATGATTAGAACCAGCTGTCTAAAAAAATGATATACTTTAAATCAAAACAAAAATCTGCTTTTACCAGTCTGAGAATAAATGGTTTTATTTGTCTTTCCTGTCTCATAAAAAGTGTGATCTCCAGGGACAGAGAGTTTAATGTGGAGAAATGATGGAAATGAAGCCATCTGGGGATGAGTAATCTGTGGTCTTAGATCCCCTTCACAAATTTCTGGGTGTACTCTGTGAATTCCCTGGCAGCTTGTTAAACCTGAGGAAGAGGAGGCCTGGTTTTGCAGGAATGTATACAAATAAATTGAGCTGGGAGAGAGTAGGAAAAAATGAAAATTACAGAAAAAGTTCATGGCTAGAAAAAACGGAGGATATCAAAGGGTTGGTATGACAGAGGAGGATGCTGGGATACGAGGAGATGGGGGGCAGAAAAAGCTCCGGTTCCCCATAGATGTGTTACCATCATGTGGAAAATAAATATCTATTCAGTAAAATTCAAGTATTTACAGTGGAGAGAAGATTCTGATGTTAAATCCAAACTTATAAAATGATCAGCAGAATAAAGGAAAGAACAAAACACTGAAATCTTATTTAAAAACTGCTTTGAGCATAAATTAAATCTGAGTTATTCAGTCAGCAGGCCATCTTTATATGTCTGCTCTGAGCTTCTCAGTTAAAAAGAAAACAGAAAGCACTCAGTACTAGGACCAGCTGAACTACTTGTAGTTTGAGAATGAGCCTCATCCCACTGCTGTGTGACTCAAAACATACTCTAGTCCGTTTAAATAATCAAATCAACATGTAATAACTGATGAACAACATGTAAAAACAGCATGTAATAACTGAAACAGTGAAACCGGCTGTGTCTAAGTCTCTTTCCCTTGAAGCATTAGATTGATAGCAGCTTACCCCTCCACACACTGAAATACCCGAAATACTAGCAGCAGAATATAAAGAGATTCTTTTTTGTCATTTAAAGACAGATAAACATATTTTAACCAAATTTAATGACCATATATTGTTGTAACTAATTTTTTTTATTATCAGAAGACAACTTTAATCTGTTGAAGGCCCTTTTTCTTGTTGTTTTATCTGATCTCTGAAGGCATTTTGAAGGATTAAGATTGTAAAACAAAGCTAGCTCGCACAAAGTTAACAGATGCTAAAGTTAATCCATTATATCCTGATGTGTAATTTCAACCTTTAACTGAAGCAGCCTCTTAGATATTAGTAATTGTGGAATTAAATTTGTCATTTTCCTTTTCTGCTGGAACAGAAAACATGTTACTGTAAAGTGGCATCATGTCACTCCATTATCTGTCTGAGAACAATCAATAAAACAATGATGCAAGATTTATTGACCGGTTTAAGCACATTTTTCATCCAGACGCTGATATGTTGTCTCCTTCAACGCAACTAATAATAAAACTCGCCTCCACTGAATGCTGTGATCACAGATAATAAAGAGTCTGCTGACCCAAACACAGCAGAACCACAGAGCTAAGAAACAAAACCGCTGGGACAGCATCGAGTCTAAAGCAAATTTCCTCAAATGAGGAAAAAAAACATTGAGTGATACTGTTTACTATTGTACCGGAAATACAGACGTGCATCACGTTGTACTTCTGTGTACTGTTAAAGCTAGGTGTTCTGCCCAGTACCTATCATGTTCTAAATGTTTGCTGATCATTTCAGGGGAGAACTGATCCATTTATTGGTAAATAAAAAACAAGCAAACAAACAAACAAAAACCCAGAAGGAAATTAAATCACTGTATTTTTTAGGAAATAAATATTTGTTGTCTGTTTGTCCCCACTGCTGATGGCAGCATGGGGGACAGTAAAAAATAACTATTGTTCTAATGAAAAATAACTTTTCAGTTTGCTGGAATCAGTTCACTGTTGAAAGTCTAAAGACCACAGACTCCACACCTCCTCCCTGTGAAGCAGGACAGATAGTTTACCTTCAGCAGCAGTGAAACGATATAATAACCAGACCCCCTCCGACACCCCCGGCAATTTATCAAAAGAAATATTCCTTTCAACTGTCACTTCCCACAGCGTGTGGGGCCAAGAGGATCCGAGGCAGAATCAGAATTTAATCTATGGGTGGGTTAGAGGCGACGAGGAGGCCGGATCAATATCTCTGACAATTCAAGGCAGGAGAGAAAGTTTTCAGATTAAAGGAGAGAGAACAACACAAGTTAGGGTTTAGAGAGCTTCTAATGGTGCTGTCACGGTTTGAGGATGCAGCTGTGCATCTCAGAGGATGAGACAGCACGAAGCCACTGAAAATCAACTGAATTTATTAATTAATTCAAAACTCTAATACAGCAGATTAATAGAAAGCGGATGGATTTATTTTCCTAAAGCCAGTGCGTACATCTTAGCCAACAACCTGCTGTAAATGAACTGACGTCTTGAAGCCGGTATTATGTTTGTACCATACATCAGTAAAACCTCTCTGCACAGAAATCTGACCTCAAGACGAAATGATGCATTAAAAAAAGACGATCAGAGACAGAAAGTGCGCAGACAACAAGAAAAGCTAAGTGAGCGTGAGACGCAGCAGGGCTGCAATCACTGAGATAAAATCGACAAATGAAAAAACACAAAGGTGGAACTGTTGCACACTAAAGACAACAAGCCTGTTGTCTGATCCTGACACAGCAGGTGAAGCAGAATAAATACGACTTCAGAACCTTTAGGAGTGGACCTCTGCTGAAGTGAGCTGTGGTTCTGTCACTCCTCTACATCTGAGCTCGGCTCATGATGGAATTAAACTTATCAGTTTGACTAGAGCATGGATCTTTACTGAGCATCACATTGACACTAAGGAGTGGATAATTACAAAAGCTCTATCTAATAAAAAAAAGACTTAGCAGAGGTAATCACTGCTGCTTTAATCCTATAAATAACTCGACTGTTTTTACACTGTGTCCAAGTTGGATGACTATAAGAGGAGCATCATCATTGAAATATGAAAAACAAACAAACAAAGCTAAATCATCTGTGCAGCAGTGGATGATGCTTTTTAGGTCTCGGATATTTTTAGATCTGTGGGTTGTTCGTGTTGCTTTGAGCTGTTTGCTGCATCATGATGTCTGATTTAGAAATAACACTTCATAAAGACAGGAAACTGTACCAGGTAAACATCACCAGTTTGACACCAACGTTCCTGTTAATGGAGGGATTTAAATGGTAAAAATGAAACATTTAACCTCCTGAGGAAACCCACAGCGGATCAGTGATGAGCCATATGCTAGTGCATATATGTCTCTGTTTGAGCATCAATCATTAATTATTCTGCCTAGTTGAGAGAAAGTTAAAGGAAGTTTCAAACTCCACTGAAGAAACACTGTCAGGAAAACTCAACCGAGTCTCCAGAAACTGTCGAGCTGATGATGTAAGATATGAATAAAGGCTGTCATCACGAAGCCTCATTTGGTCATTCAGTCTTATGAGACCTCTCAAAGACATAAAAGTGAAATATTTTTAAATAAAACATCCTATGAAGTGTATAAATAAATACATCTTAACAGAACACAATCTGGCTTCATTTGTCTAAGAGACAAGGACCAACAATACTCATGTAGCAAAACCTTTTCACGGCCGAGAGGTGGTTTAACTTTATCTGCATTTGTGAAACAGATGGACGAGCTGATGGAAACAATATAGTGCTGTTACAGGAGTCTGAGCCCCCTCTTGCTCTCCCTGTAATTGCATCAGTTTAATCCAGCATCAGTATGCTGTGTAGTGGTGCAGGAGGGACATGTTGAGGATTATCCAGAGTAGGTGTAATAGTGCTTGGTGTAACGGGGTGATATCACCTGTGTGCCTGCTCTTTTTCTGGTCAGTATCGCAGCTGCGGGAGGTCAGCAGGTCACCAGACGTGCAGCCGCAGTAGCGGAACGGTTAAGCCCGTGAAGTCAGAGCCTCACAGAACAGTAACGAGCTAACACGGTCCTGTTTTTCTGAGCAGAATAAATGAAAGCAGCGCCACTAACCTTGGCCTTCCCTGTGCTCTGCAGGATGTGCACCAGCGCACACGCCATCTCCTCCTTGTTCTTGACGCTGATTCCTGGTTCGAGCACGGAGCACAGCAGCATGTAGTTGTTGGTGGTGTACTCTGCAAACTCCTTGTACATCTCCATCGGAAGGATGCTCATGCTCTGATAGCGGGCCTTCATCCTGATCATGGGGCCCGGTGTTTTTCCTTTGGGGGGGTTGGGTGTGCTCACCGGGTACCACTTCTCCACAAACTGCCGTCCAGTGACCGCTGCTACCGGGATGGTAACGAGTCCAATGTAGTTGTTTTTGTCCTTCTTCTTCTTCTTATCTGTGTCCTTGTAGAGGTGTGCTGTGATGCTCCTGACAGCAGGAAGATTGCTGAACTCAAAGTGCTCCCCCCAAAACACATTATCAGTCTTTAGTTTAGAAGTGGTGCGAGCGTACAACGAGTCATCCAGGCAAAGTTCACAGAAATATTTCTTTTTAGCCGGCAGGTCCTTGGCTTCGATGAGCCACAGCCTCAGCAGGTTTTCCACCCGACGACTGTTGTCCTGGACACAGAGAGGAAGAGGGTGTGTCATTTCACCAGAATAATATCTTAAATCATGAAGAAACTGGGTCAATAAAAAACATTTTTGCAATCTTTGAATATCTTTGAGGTCACATCCTGATTTTGTTCACTTAGAAGCTACACTCTTTATTACACCATTAATTTGTCTTGACAGGATTTTGATGTATTTTTATCCCATCATCTTGTTTTCCTCAACAAGGCCTCTTTGTAGAGAGGAGCTAATAATAACAATATTATAATAAAGCTGACAAAGAGACCTTTCAGTGTCTTAGATATCGGCTGTTGTGAATTGCAAAGCTAAAGACTGAACATAAAC
Source organism: Millerichthys robustus (assembly GCA_034783495.1). Classification (NCBI taxonomy): domain Eukaryota; kingdom Metazoa; phylum Chordata; class Actinopteri; order Cyprinodontiformes; family Rivulidae; genus Millerichthys; species Millerichthys robustus. The sequence continues at coordinate 4,358,598 of JAVKLF010000033.1, forward strand.
CTGATTTAATGCAATAAAACTAGACCTATTCCTCACTGCTTTGGTTGTTTTCTAATAAACTTCTCTTTACACAGAGTCCACTTCTGCAGTCTTTTAGCTAGTTAAAGGCTTTCAGCAGAAAACAAAAGTTCAAGGACTGCTTAAGTTTTGGTTGTTTCTAACTGGGTGAAACGACCTGAAAGTCTGTCAGCAGCAAAGAGTGGAACATAATAGCTTCTACCTTTCTTGAACAACTCATAATTTCATTTTCTATGCAGATACAGTAAATGCATTGTGATTAGTGCTAAGTAATATTAGGTGTAGCAATTACCATTTTCGATTTTTTCTGATGTATGCTTGGTCTTTTTTTAACCTTAATGACAAACCTTGTATGTTAAGTTTTGCAGTTGAGGTTCATCTTAATCCACAACAAATTTGTTT
>JAVKLF010000033.1:4359282-4371346 GCA_034783495.1 Millerichthys robustus
TTTTTTAACCTTAATGACAAACCTTGTATGTTAAGTTTTGCAGTTGAGGTTCATCTTAATCCACAACAAATTTGTTTTGTGTGTTGAAAAACGACCAGAGGAAAATCCAGAGGAAGGGTTTAAGGGTAATAGAAAAAAATCAAAAGTGTTAAATTAAAACCTAGAATTCCTTGAAGGACTGCATGCTGCCAGAGTTTTAAACAAAGATCTCTGACCCAGGGCCTCCATCTTTGTCTGATTAGAGATAAATTAACACAGAAAAATACTGAACTGAAAGAAACAGCAAAACAACAAACAATTGTCAGGGTCTGTGTTCTGATGTGTTATTCTGTAGGTTTTGTGATCCTCATGTTCTCTGGTCTCCTGTGTTCTCTCCCACCTCTGTTCACTCTCTGCTCATTAGTCTCACCTGCTCATCGTTTCCAATCAGCCTCTTTCCTTCGGTGTTGCTCAGTTTCCTCTCTCCTCTGTTCGTATTTAACTGGTCCATTTTCACTCCCTTCCTGTCAGTTCATTGCTCTAGTTTGGTTTATTCTTCGTGTCTCTCATTTCTCCTTTAATTTATTTATTCTTTGTTGCCACCATGCTGGAACTTTTATTTATTAAAATGTTAATTTTTACGTTTGCCTGACAGCTTCTGGTCTACCGCAGAACCTGATAACTACTACTACTTTGGCGAGTACTGAACTGGAAACTCTGTGTCCAGTTTAGGGAACCAATTATATTGAGCCATGCACCTGAACAAGTCCAGTCCCTCCTGTCTTATACTCACCTTGTTTGGCTGCACGGCTCTTCTCAGGTTTTCCATCCATTTGTCTCTTTCTGCTGCTGAACGACAGGAGAAACATTTGCTTCCTGTGGAGGTCGTGACCTGCAGCAAAGACGCAGACGGACAGAAAAACTTTAAAGGTTTGGTGTAACTCTGTGTCATAACTGAAGCAAACTACTAAAAGTTTTGGAGGGTTTTAGTGTTTAGTGTTTCTCTGCTTGTGTTGTGTGTAGTGAACAGAGATCAGCTGTCAGCCCAGCTCTCCTAAACCATTAGTGACTAATATACAGGGGGAAGAGGAGCGGGGGTCTCTGCTGGGTGTCAGAGCGAACTTCAGGGTGTGACTTAAACCAATGATGCTTTCAGAACCGACCCGGTCCATTTCACAGTAACAGGGTTAAGATTCCAAACGAAACAGATTTCGTAAACTGTTGATTCAGATGTAAAACAACAGATTGACATCAGGCAACAGGAGGTCTGAACTGTTTTTTGGAATTATTTAATATAAAGGTTTTTCTCACAGTACATCTTTTAAAACCCTAACCAGTTTCACTACATTCATTATAGGTTCAAAAGAGAAATAAAACAATGTTTTTACATTTATCTGTTGATTTCAGACACAGTGTTGCCTCATAACTCGTAAAACGTAAAACATAAATACTGTGAAGTGTTATTCTTTCACTGTGGGAACAATCTAAATAAAAACAGCTTGTTCTGTTCAAACTAAAAGTTTAATTTTGAGTGTCGGAAGAGTGGCTCTTCCCGCACAACATATTAAACTAACAATAAATGTTCCCACATTATTTTGTTGTTATAAACTGAAGTCAGCAGGAACCAATTTACAGAAACTGCAATGTTGTATTTTCAGAACCAAAGTCTGTGGGGCTTTAAGTCCTGCCTCCTCCGCTGAACACAATCATCAGGTCACATTATCGTTCTATTACGCATTAAAGAATGAATATTTGAACGTACAGCAGCAAAGCAAAAACTTGGTGAATCAACAAGAGTCAACACCTGAAGAAAAAAAATCTGAGGTGTGTGTTTTTTTCTTTTAACAAGGGCAACATCCTGTTGTGCTTGTACTAGATTCAGTCTACAGGGAAGCTGGTCCTGTTCTGGCCTCGACTTCTGGGGTCTGGTCTGAGGTCTACTTATCATTTACAGTCTCTGGTCTTACCTCAAAGCAGTAGTCCTGTCCCAGGATGCTGCTGTGCACAGGTTTGATGATAACCTCGTCCTCCATACTTAGGTCAAGAGCTTCCACAGCGCTGTTGGGGCTGAGCAAAGACTCATGGGAACGAGACTCCTTCAGCCTGGGCATCAGATGAGACCTAAGAGAGGATGAGAGGAAGAGAATATATGAAGAAAGAAGATGAGATCTGTGACAAGAAGAGGGGAAGTTAAGGTCTGACTTGGCCTGCAGACTGAGAAGAAGGAACACGTGCATCATGTGTTGAACATCATGAACATCAGTTCACATTTATTGCGAGTGTGAACACAGAAAGAAGATGATGAAGACGGCACACTGGAAGTTAATGAGCTCACAACAGGAATGTTTCCCAACACATGTTGACACAGTCAGTTTGTTTACCAACAGATGTTAACACAATTTGTTTACCGACACGTTAATACAGTCAGTTTGGAAATGTTTACTGTGTTCTTTCAAAAACAAAACGCTGAGGCTTTAGTGGACCAGGGCCAGATTATCGACAAAAGGACGCTTTTTTTCTACATTGTAGCAGCTTTCGGGGTTAAATCCATTGGGAAGAGTGAAGTCTCCATTTGACAAACACAAGTTTGTTGTTATATTTTTATCAGGACATTGGACTGACTTATCCTAAACTTAACCACACCCCTTACATGTCTATCCCTAACTCTAACCCCCAACATGTTAGGTCGGGGCCTTTGCCACCAGATTTGTGTAGATCCTAAAAAGGTAACAAAAACCAGGTAAACATATACACACACATGGTCTAGTTCTTTATGTGGACTTTCCGTCAGATTCATTCCTATAGCCTAACCCTGACCCCTTACCCTAACCTAAATTTGATTAATACTTATTAATAACCTAACACCTGATCCACCAGTGGCATTTCCCCTCATGGGGATGTCCCATAAGTAGCAGTTGGTCCCCACAAATAGGTCTTTTTGTCCCCACATAGGGAATACCTGCCCAAATATGTGTATGTGTGTGTGTCTTTAATTTCTTTGAAAAAAAAATCCCTTTAATGCAGCTGTAGATATAAACATCCAGTTTCTCTGAGATCCTGATTGTTTCACAGCTGAGCTGCAGAAGAAGCTCCTCTCTGCTTCCTGATTGGCTGCTGAGGTACTGGGCAGAACAGAGTGAAATAAGTGAAACTAAGTAGATGGGCTGCTGTGTTAGCATCAGGAATTGTTGGATTTAAATCAATGATAAACTGACCGAGTGTCCCAAAAGCAAAGCAGGTTTTAATTTTTTATTTAATCAGAAGTTTCAGACTTAAAAGCCTGAAGATGTGGTGTGAAGAGAAACTGAGAAAAAAGGAACGAACTCTGTGAAAGTAATTCATGGGGATGGTTTGTTCTCTCAGCATCACTTATTAGAAAAGAATTAGTGTAAAAATGGGAAAAGGGTATAAGGCTGTTAGAGTGTGAAGTGATAAGTAAATAATAATAATATTGTATATAATCTGTATTAAAATATAATGTAACATGTACATTACAGCCGATGACTCCTCTTTTCAATAGCATTAATAAAATAGTGTCTGACGTAAAATCTGCTGGTTTAAATGATTTCAGTGTGTCTGATTCTCTGTTGGAATTAACCTCTGGAGATGACAGCCAGCATTAACAACACGGCCTCTTATTTCTGCCGTTGGCTTCCCTTCCCCCAACATCATCTCTCCACCATCAGACGGTCTGCTTTGTCCTTGAAAATCTTTCAGTTCTCCAGAACTACTGAAAGTCTTCCTCTCAGTCTGAGTTACCTGAGGTTGGACTGACCTTTGTTGCCTGTCCTTTTTAATTCTTTTATTATGCCCGTCCTGAAATATTATTTAAGCAAGCTTAGAAGAGGTTTGTTTTCTTTTGTTCTGTTTTTATCATTAACAGTTTGTTGAAAAGTTGTTGGGGTTTTTTTTGTGGAAATTTAATATGAAGTGTTTAAAACATGTTAGTTAAAAAAGAAATTTGCTAAACAATTGTAAAAAATATTGAATAATTATTAAAGTGAAAAAAAAAACCTAAAAGTTGATGTGTCTTTACATATTTTGTGTTGCATTGTTTGTGGGTTTGAAAGTGGGGTCCAGACGCTAATGATGTTTGGGAACCCCTTGGCTAGGATATATGAAATAATGTTTTTTTTTTTTTTTTTTTTTTTGAGTGGGAAGGAGGAGACGCTTGCCCTTGATGTGATGCTGCCCCAGTCACATGCCCATCTTGACCGTATCAAAAACTGCTACTGCCTGCAAGTTGCTACAATGTTTTTAAAAAGCTTTTGTTGTTTGATGTTCTACACAAGCATGATTCTAAATCCTTCAGAAACTGTTCCAAAGACAAAGAAGGAGGTATTATATATATAAAGTGAAAATAAACAGCAGTATCAGTGTTTTGATTCTTTTCTCTAATTAAAAGAGAAAAGTCAAAAGTTGCTGCATTGTAGAAACTTTGGCAATAATTAGTTCCTCTGACTTGTTGATGATCCTCAGCTGCTCTGGTTTGTCTCCCTTCTAGGACTTTGAGCCTTTCCTCCCAGTTTTCCTGGTTTCATCCTGACAAAACTAAAAAAAGAATGCTCTCACAGACTGCCCCAATATGTGGATTATTCAGACAAAAACCAACACATTAAACCGACTACAACCATGAAGTGCTTGAAAGATGTTTACAGGTTGTTCTGCAGATGATGCGAGTTTAAAACAACAAAGGTGAGTCAGCAGCTTCCTGAAAATCTAACTCGTACAAAGATGAGTTGGTTTAACTGATGACAGACTACACAAATCAACATTTTAATTAAAGTAATGATATAAACTTAAAACTGACTTGTGTTCAGATAAACTAATAAATAAAGTGAAAAAGACGTACACAGGTCAGCAAGTCAGTTAAACTTCTAATGGTTTCATATGTGGATAAACAAGTTATTTAAAGTTATAATTGACTCATATACTGATCAATAAATTAGTCTAAGTGACAAAAGGACTCGAACACAGACTGAGTTAAAATTATTACATAAAATTGTCTTTTAAAGAGGATCCGTGTAATCTAACAATTTAACAAGCGTTCACTAGTTCAACTGGTTTCTTCCCTCAAACCAGCAGCTCTCTGTGGTTTTCTCTGTGTTTCTGTTAAGCTTCCTGTTGCGTCACCTAATTAACAGAAAACAATGTTTTCAGGGTCAAATATTACGAATTTAGGTACAAAACTCAACTATCTTACTTCTTTTTACTGAGAGTTTAAAGGTGTGATACTCAAGTTTCCCAGGATTAACGGCTCAGTAAGTCAAAAGGTTTAAATATAAATAAGTTGTGATCATCAGATGAAGAAAAAAAGTTAAATAAGTCCACTTTCTTATTTTACAGCTGATATTACTGCCACTACTCACCTCCTGTCTTAAAATCATATTTTATAAATGAAAAATACACATCAGACTGTCCAGGCAAGGGGAGGTAGTTTATTGTCTTTTGGTAAAAGCTACTTTCATCCAAACGCCTCATTGGCTGATAATCTAACTAAGGATTTAGCCCACTGGGGGAATTCAGTGTGAGGCAAACAGGCTGCTGGGGTTCAATACAAACTCAGTTCTGACTGAGAGCATGAAGAGAGAGGAGGAGTAATGGATCATGCACTCCACTTCCTGTTAAGGAACTGATGGGATGATGATCCGATCTGGAACATTAGACCTTTAGAAGCATCACTGTGTAGAATTAGACTTCCTGACGAGCTGAATAGACTCTCAGATGCTGTGTTTTGGCTGAAAGTTCAAGACTGATTCGTTTGGTCCCAATATCGCTGCTTTACAGTCTGTTTCTTTTCCTCAGCTGTTCAAGAGCTCATGAAGTGGTATTAATCTTTAATAACAGCCTCTTCGTGTTGTTCTGTTTCCTCTCCATAACAAAAAACAAAACTAAATGACCAAAATTGATTGTGATGACTCAACCAAAAACAATAGATTCTTTTCGCATGAGATTTCTCTTAGATGCTGAAAATAAGAGAAGGCAATGATGAGTTTTTCCTCTGAGCCCTGTTCAGTGTTTACATGCCATTTTGCAACAACAATCAATACGCTCGCTGCTCAAAGACTGGCACCGCAATTACTTCTTAATAATGCACTTTACTGAACAAACACATCTCAACAAGTCAGAGACGTTTCACATCACAACTGTTTTTACTTTGAGATCTTTGTCCTTCAGACTCAGCAGGGTGTTGTGAAGTTGTTTGAGACCAGAAAGAAAAGTAAGATTAAAGATTCTGCAACAGTCAGGAAACAAGCAGAACTGTTAATTTACCAACAACACAGCAAACATCCTGAATCTTGCAGCTCGAAACACAAGCTGTATCAGATCAAACCTGACTACATGTTCAGGTCTTTGTGTTCTCGTTGAACTCACGTTTTGTTTCTGTTTCAGCTGCTTTTAAGAGACTGATCCAATCAGCAGAACCTGCCTCTGTTTAAGCACCAAATGAGCCAAATAAGGATGCCATGAACCGCTTCGTCCACAGACAGAAACACTAACTGCTCAGGCTTCATGATAAAACACAAGATAAACAAAATGAGTCTCTTTTATAAACAATGAAGTGTCCATTTTTCTGCAAATTTCTTACTCAGAGGAGCTGGAAGTCTGTTGGAGCAACTGCAGATGATGTCAGGAGACTGAAAGCTCAGTTCATCCCTGCAGAGGAAGTCAGTGGTTCTCTGCATTCAGGAGTCACACATCCAGCTAATGTCTCTCTTTGTCTTTGATGGGATGGAATCAGGAATCAGCCCCAAATTTATTTTGATTAAACCATAAAAATGGAAATTTCTTTGGGTCTGTTGACTGTCATCTGAGCATCCGGGTGAATGCAGACCAAACCCACATCAGTCCGACAGCGAGAGTCAGACAGTTGGAAATGAGGAAGAGAGGCCAAACAGAAAGTGTTCGTCCTGTCAGAGGGTACTGATTCTGTTATTGGTGGACGTGTGAGCTCCACTCATCCATCTGTGATGCTGGATTTTTCAGCTGGAGTTTCCTTTTTAGTTGAAAAGATGTTCCAAAGTTCTAAATGTATGTTATTTGTACAACTGTACCATTATTGGCTCATTATTAAACTAAAATAAATTCATTAAGCTGACATATGGTCCCAGTGCTGGAACTGTTCTGGGCCAGCTCAGCGCCGCCAACGTATCTGCAGCTGGCCTGGTGCTGGCCCATGTACGAACCACCACTGACAAACCACATCTGGGCCACTGAAGGGCTGTCATGCTTTGTGGGTATGTGGGACAGGTTTTAGTGCATTGTGTGGGCCAGAACTGGGACAAGATGATATGTGAGGTGTTTAGTTGATTAGTTGATTGAGTTCTCTTTGGGGACCGGTTTCCCCACGACCCAAAAAAACACCTTTTATTGGACCAGAAAATCTAAATGCTGATTTTCACCTCTGTCTTTAACCCACATGAATGTCAGAGGTTCCACAATCTGGGCTACAGCATCAGAACCGTTTCAAGTCCAACAATTTCCCAGGGTCTGTTTCAATTTAAAAAGAAAACTGATGAGAATGAAAACTGACAACATGCAGTCTGAAATATTTTTCAAAAGGTTTATTATTTGTATTATTAATCATTATTGATCTGCTAATTATTCCCATTCTCTGTTGATTACAGATCCCCCTGCCCCCCAGCAGTCCAACATCAGAACACTTAATACTATATCTGAAGGTCACAGAGATGGCAGGTTCATCTGTGCTCATGAGGTGCACGTGTGCATGCACGTTGATACCATTTCATTATTAGATAGATGTCTGATGAAAAACTAACAGAAATACACAACTGACACATAATAAATCAAACTGCGATACAAGCACGAACAAATGTTTTCTCCTGAGCTCCTGTCAAAATGGTCCTGGTTGTGCAGGAAAGGAGGAAGTGAAGTTAACCCCTCCTCCCTGTGGAACCAAACAAAGAACCAAACAGAACCAATATGAGTCCCAAGATTTCAGTAAGCTTCTCCTGGTCCCTTCGTACGTTCTTGGTTGGGTTTATTTTTACAGTATGATTCCGTTTCAGCACAGAAATAACTTGAAACTGTTTTTAAAGCTCTGCAGACGTGTACGGCCTGTGGCACTGAATAGTTCTCATCTTCTAGTCTCAACCTGTCTCTGGTTTTTCTCACAAGTCTAACTCTGAAGCTGTTCAGTATTTTTCACTCTTTTTAATCAACCTCCCTGACATTTCTTCGCTTAATTCAAGCAGAAAGAACTTTCTGACACATCTGCAGCTCAACTCGTTCTGCTGCAGCGACTATGTGCAGTCCTGACTCAGCCGTGGGTGGAAGCACAAACAAGACCTCCTAAAAACCGCAGCATGCAGCCCAGCCGCAGCTATCCACATCGAGATGTTTAACATAAAAAAAACAGAGCGCCACTTACGATCTACTGAATATGTGAAACATGGTCCGGCAGAACCCATCCGAGCCCAGAACCTCCTCCACTTTAACTTCGACTGCATCTCTGAGAACAGGAACTGTGGGAATCTCTGACCTCAGAGTTACACCACCGGACTCCCTCAGGATGTCTGCTGACACACCCACCCACCGCCCAGACACGCCCCTGCACTTCCACCCCCCACCCCCCGCTCCACATGGCCCAGTTAAGCACACAGAGAGTGGGCCTCGGTCCGCTGTGGTCCAATCCCAGTAATAACAGACCCAGATGAAGTCATGCACCAACATAACTGAGAAAAGATCTGAGACTGCTCAAACAGAAATACATCCAACCTTTAAAAGCACACATACAGTACATGTTTGTGCTGTTAGGTAACCCTCCCCACAGACATTTACTGTTGTGTAAGAAGCAGGAATGAAGGGCTGACAGAGTAGGAAACAAACAAATTTAACCAAAAGAAAAATGCAAAGTGTAAAAACATGAATCTCGTCTGATTGTGAGAAATTCTTTCAGCTGCATTCAGACCTCAGGACTCAGATTTTTTTTTTCTCTCTCTGCTTCTTTTTCTCACACAGACAAGACTCCAAAATAGTTGCCAGGAAGTACCCCCCACCCTTCACCCCCACTCCCGTCCCCTCCCCTCCCCATAAAGGGAAACAATGGCTTAGCCTTCACTGTCGTGCTCTGTGGGAAAACACTGGCTTCCTGGCTCCAGAAAAGGACTCAAAGAACGAGGAGAGAAATGTAAAACATGGAGAAGGACAAGGAGGCATGTTTGGAAGCAGAAACATGACTCGTGTCTGAACGAGGAAAGATCCAGAAAAGATCCTTCTCTGTTATGTCTTTAGAAAAGAATAACTCTCTGCTGTTCTCTGTCATGGATCCAGGAAGGATCCTCCTCTGCTACAGTTGGATCGATGGTATAATGAATTCTTAGCTGATGTCTGAACTCCTGTGTTAGTATTAAAGGCTGTGCCCTCAAATGGTTCCACTCATTATTATCCAGGAGAACTTCATGTGTGCAGTTACAAAAGTAATCTTCATCTGTGTCCCCTCTCAGTTGTGGTGTTTGGGTCCAGTTTAAACGTGCTTTTATTGGCATTCACTTTCAGATAACACGTGTGTTTCTACTGTTTTACTGTTTTACTATTTCTACTGTCTCGGGTTGTCGCCACACGGCTGTTCCAAATATTTTTGACACTTTAGACGTAGGTGAAGATAAACATTTGTTATTTGAAAGCAGATATGATTTATCTTGTTTATTTCAGGATCCAGTTTAATGGTTTATTGTTGTGTTTTTAGAAGTCTTAAAGGCATCACCTTATCAGTCTGGACTTTATACCAACACACTCCAGCCAGAACACAGAGGATCATGAATCAGCTCATTTTGAGTATTCCCTGATTCAGACTCAAATCTAGAGATAGAACCATTTCAGGGTAGACCACTGAAATGTGGAACAGCATTGTTTTAAATACAGCTGCTCTGCCCAACGATCTTTTTAAATCTCACTAAAAACTCATTAGCTTATTGAGTAACTTGACCTTTATTGCACAAACTTAATTAGTTAGCTTTGAACGTTGGTTTAATTTGATGATATTTTAATGTTTTATTGAATATTGTTTTAATTTTGAGTTTATAATCTTCTACCTTATAAAGCTCTTTGGTTAATTATGATGTATTTAAAAGTGAAAAACAAATGACTTGACTACTTTTAAATTACATTTTTCACTGAAATGACAAAAATAACTCTCAACAGGAGGACTTACAGCTTGACCTCTAAAAACCTTTAATAAAACAATCCAAACTGAACTGTTGTGGACGTTTTCCGCTGTCATTGTAAGTAAACTGGCTCCCCCAAACAATTACACCACGTACAGAGGCTGTAACTACACAGCAAATATGGCGGTGTTAAATAAACCTTAATGGTGTTGATTTAACACTAAGCAGTGTTAATTTAACATTGTTTAGTGTTGATTTGACACTGTTTTGTGTCAAATCAACAGAGATAGTGTTGATTTAACGTCGCCATATTTGCTGTGTAGGAGGTTTGGAGTCAGTGTTCCCACCCAGTGCCATGTGTTTTAGTAGCTTGTTCTTATCTCAAATCAACAGGCTTTCAAGGCATGCTGTTGTGGAGAGCAGCCGGGTAAAGGTTAACTACAAAGCCAAGGCAGACCTCAGAGACTAAACACTCAGGGGGATTTCCTCATTCCTCAGCTCTGGGCTCAATTTAATCACATAGTTTGGAGGCAAAGTGAGGCGCCAGAATTCACTGCAACTTGTTTGGAATCACAGATGGAAGAGTGAAGTGCATATTAATTGGTCTTAATGAAACTAGAATTTGGAAGTGTCCTTGTGTGTTGCTACACCAAATTCACAGTTTACATGTGATATTGTACATCAGTGTTAGGGGTTGAAGTGTGTTGATGGTTTGTGCCGCAGTCACATAATCCAGAGGCTGCGAGTTAAAGCTCAGGTTGTGTCAGGAAGGACTTCCGGCGTAAAACATTTGTCAAAAGTTTTATGTGAGTTACTTGTTGTGGCAGCAGAATAAAACACGTTATTATTCAGCTGTGTTAATGTGATCTGGTGGTAAAGTGTTTGGACACATGAACTAAAAAAAGTCCTGTTTTTAAAGTATTGAAAATCTTATTCTTTATTCTGCTCACAAAGGTGTATTCATGTTAAATAATAAGCCAATCCTAAAGCAGTAGATCCCATAGAGGACAGGGCCATTAGAAAATGTAGGTCAGATCTGGTTCTTTCAGAGTCCAAACAATCCCTTAGAAGCCTCACCTCTCAGAGCTAACTCCCCTGCTCACTACCAACCTGTTTACCTGAGTGCCACCTGCCTGCACACACAAAGGGAGGGAACGGGAGAAAAAACCAGGGTGGATTCAACACATTCCAGACAAGCTGCAACGAGTCTGTGATGGACGGTGAAAACACAGTACATGTCGGACAGGGAGATGGTGAAAGATGACAGGAAAGAAAAGGCAGAAGGAGAGAAGAAACACAGAAAGGGACAACTAAAGAATACAGATTTCATTTTCAGAGGAATTTAAAATGAAAGTTATCAGACATAGACAGTCTCTGTTCATAGCAACAGACATAACAACAAACATTATAATGACGATTTACAAACAAACAAGAAGCAAACAGCTGGTTTTCATAAGATAAGGAAGGAAAACAAAAGAAATTATCTGAATCACATTTTCCTTCTTTCTCACTTAACAGCAGATAATGACAATACAAATAATTACTAAATGTTTTAATGTCAGAAATCAATTAAGCAGCTTGCATGAGAACATAAATGTGTGTAAGCAGAATTTAAAGTCTGTCAGTCTGACATTTATATTTTTAACTATGTGGAGACATTCTGATTAGGCAGAAACATCTTTTTAAAAAACAAAAGAAGCAGAAGAAGACAGAATCAGAGACAGCACTGAAGCTGCAGATCTCTGCTGTCACTCAGGTTGAATCTGAACTACGGCCTTCTGGGTAACAGACAGCAGACAAAACATTCAGTTAGTGACAACACAACAAGACTGTTCCATCATAAACCTGTGTTTTCTCTTTATCCTGTCTTTAACATCACACTAACATCACACTAAAGTCACTTTAACATCACACTAAAGTCACTTTAACATCACACTAACATCACACTAAAGTCACTT
>JAVKLF010000033.1:4399487-4411125 GCA_034783495.1 Millerichthys robustus
ACACACACACACACACACACACACACACACACACACACACACACACACACACACACACACACACACACAAACATATAAAATATATTTTCTTTTTCCCTTTCCTTTAGACATGCGGTTTATAAAAATGTAGGCTATATATTTTGTTTTGTTATTCCCATATACAAGCCTTTGTTATTTTTACATTTCCTCATCTCCTTTTTTTCTTTCACCGCATGCATTTCTGCCTCATGATGCAAATGAGGAAGGCTGCCTTCTTGCTCCAGCTCCTCTACTATTGGTCATTACACAGTAAGGAGCGAGATCCATTTATACATATATTTATATTTTCTTTGTTTTCATTTGTGCTTCCTGGGTTGAACACAGCCAAAGAAATCACAGTTTCTGCAAAAATGTAGTTAAATGCTGAATGTCTTGGCTATAATTTGTGTTTGAGTTGTTAAAACGAGGATGGTACCTGGAGCCTTTCATTTATACAGAACTAAGCTAATGTTAGCTAATGTAGCTTAAGACTAGTTCAAAGCTAAATTCAGCAAAGATAAACTATTAGTGGAAAGCATTTACTTAAAACTAAATATAACAAAAATCCTGGTTCAAACTAAAGTAGTGTTGGATATTTTAGCTGAGTTTCAGACAGATATATCAAGCATTGGTTTAGTAACGTGAGAATGTTAATTTAAAGAAAATGCATTTCCTTATTTATAGTATCATCAATGCAATGCTGACTATAAAGAGACCTCCTCTAGGGTGAAACAAAGATTTTCTATGAGCATGCGCAGATAAACATGACATTGGGAGAGTTTGTTTAGCCAGCAACACCGGCTCCGGGGAGAAAAATGGTGTCTATATATATAATAAAGAAGCTTTAAAAGAGAATAGAACTGGTTCTCTGCGTATGATTCCAGCTTTCAACCAGAAAAACATGTTTTTCTTTTCCGGAGCATGACATTAACTCAAAGCTAAAAGTTTCAAAAGGTTAACTATAATCTACTATTGGCAAAATACTTTCTTAATATATCAAATGGCAAGCTAGAAGCTTCAGATAACAAATAACTAAATAAAGGTTTAAAATTGCAATAGTTAGCTAAAAACTCAAATAAGCAAAATGATGGCTAAAAGCTAACTAACTAAGCTAAATGAAATAAAAGTCTAGCTAAAAGCCTGAAATTGCAACATACTAATAAAAAACTAAAAGAAGCAAAAATTTGGCAAAAAGTTGTTGAGCAATTGCTTATAGCCGAAAGTACCAAAATGGTAACTAAAAGCTAGAGGAGCTAACAGCTAAAAGCAGCACAAGAGGGGAAAAGTCGAGAACATTTGTTACAGGACCAGAAAAGATTTCAGTTCCTTTTATATGGAAAGAGTTTGGAAAAAAAATTAAATATCTTGAAAAGTTCATAAATAACAAAAACCATCTCCACATTAAGCCAAATATTTAGATATAAAGAGCTAAAATAACTGGAAGTATGCGGCAGAAGTTTGACTGCAAAAATGTAGAGAGCTGACTCAGCAATCACACAAAAACTATAATCTAATCTCATGTGGCCAAGATCAGAATAGAGCCTGGATCAGAACTGGACCAGGATCAGGTCAAATCTGTCAGTGTTTCAGATATGAGATAATTCTGCATGTCAGCGTCACTGAGTGGAAAAGAAGAGGAAACAGATTCACAGAGAAAGACGTGGAGCGACGGGGAGGCACATGATTTTCCAACAGGCTGTAAAAACAAAAATACACAAATGTGATCTGTGGCTGTCTTTCAGAAAAAAATAAAATCACTTCCAACCCTGAGATTCACACACAAATCCATCAACTAAGGCAAACAGTGTGACTGCAGAACCTCACAGCTCTCAGGTCAAAACATCAGAAACTGACTGTATCATGGACGCATGTACTGCTGCAATCCTCACATAAACATGTCTATTACAGAGGTCATGCAAGGTCAAAGAAACTGCTCATTTATTGAAACGTACCGACTGTCAGAAGAAGTTCTCCTCTAAAGAGACCCGTGAACTGACCTGAGCTGGACTCCAAATCAAAACGTGAGCGTACGCCTGTCCCAACAGCAGCGTTTAGATTTATTTTATCTGAGTGGAAAAAACATGAAACTGTACCGTGATAAACCAGCCAGGAGTCGAAACAGCAGTTAATCCTGACCAGTAAAACTCACAGATCCTCCTCTTCGATACAAAGAGTGAGAAATGTTTTAATTACAGCCGGACTTTTCAAACAGCAACAGGGAAGCCTGAAATGTAAAGCAAAATAACACTTCTTTAAACCACATTTTAATAATTTTATCTGAACAATGAAGTGCTTCTCTTTCTCAATGATTTGTTCCTGTTCTCCAACGAGTAAAGGTTTCTGTGAGGAGAACTGCTCGGAAACATCCAGAATGATAAAAGCCATAATTTGGAGTCAGTGAATGACAGAGAAGAGCTTTACTTCAAAGCAGTTCTTGGTTCAGAGCGCAGAACCAGACACCGGCACGTTCTGCTCTTTCTCATGACTCCACCCGACCTAGAACCAACAACCAACACGCGGTTTAACCGAAAGCAACCGAGTCGGATGCTTTTATCATTTTTCCACAACCAAGAATCACAGATACAGCTTTCATTCTATCCCAGTTACAGCACGTCACTTGGAAAGGTTTAAGATCAGCAAAGACTGCTGGTTGAAACACAGAGAATAACAGAGAAACAGCAGAACAAACAACAAGTGGGGAAGTGATAAAGAGCAGGAACATTCAAACCTCATGGTCTGAACAGGATGGAACCCTGTCAGAGTCAGACAGAGTGATGTCAGACTAACATCAGTCTGTGAACTCTGACACAAATCTGTAAACTCCCCCCGGAAACAGATACTCATTCTATAGCTGGTTTATAATAATGTTACCAAGAAGAAAAAAATGTCATAATAACAACAACTCTTTAAAAACAAAGACAGTCTCTGTGCAGTTCTGTGTTGATACAATCGAGATAAGCAACTTCCTAAACAGAAGAACAACAAGCGGAGTGTGTGTCAGGAAGTCAAATCATATCAATTCAAACTAATCTATCCTAATAAATACTGACCTTTACAGAGTTAAACCAGGTTTAATTTATCCTAACAGATCAAGTTATACTATGAACTTTATCCAAACATATTTTCTAATTGTAAACATGTAGACTAGACCATATTAACCCAGTTTCAGAGGTATAAAGTGTTCTTTCTTTATTTTTATTTATTTAGACAGGTAATCTCATGTTACAGCAGGTACAGAGTTCTACGCAGTTAGATCAGACTACATCTTTCCTGGTATAAAGTTAAACAAAGTTAGATCAGAATAAAGTTATCCGCTTAGAGACTGAGTTTTGAAAAGTGGACCGAATGGATGCAAACAAAGACAGAGGGTATAAAGAGTTGGACGAGAAGAGTCCACAGACTTTAGTTTGTAGTTCCAGGATTTATTACCCCTGCTGGTAGACGACCTGGTGCGGCTGCGGGACCGGCTTCTCTGGCGCTGCAGCCTGGATTTACCCAGGAACTTGTAGTAGTACGAGGGTCTTCCAGAGCCTTTTCTGGTGATCCCTGCCATGCTGTCTCCCTTAACTCAACAGTTCTTTCTGTGGTGTCAGTTCAGAAAAACTGCAGGTGAACTTCCCAGAGAGTCAAACTCTGTTAACTACAAGCTTCCCCTCCCTGCCCCGCAGACACTCACATCCACCTCAAGTCCTCATGCGTCGGGTAGGACTCAGATCCACTCCACTCTGAAATCATTAAAGAAAGGATTCAACTTTCTTGTTCACCTCCCCTCTTAGTCCCAACCCCTTAGACTCTGAACACTCGCTTCCCCCCTTTAGAGTTTCCCACAATCAGATCCCAGAGGCATGATGTCCGGAATACTGGGTGAGTTTGTATCCTGAAGAACAGGAAAGCTGTTCCTGTTCCTGGTGCAAGAGTGCACCAAAAAAATGTCAGGGCCAGCGAGCCATCCCCCAGCTGCAGAGAGCACAGTCTGTTGGGTGAGAAAAACCAACCCTGAGTTTCAAAAACTACAGTTTGTTTCGTCAGAAAAAGAAGCCGGAGTTTCAGAAACTACTATATGCTGTAGCTCAGCTCCATCTATCAAAGCTTCTGTGTGAAAAAAAACAACAACACAAGACTGAGAAGAACAAGAGAAATATGTGGGATGTGTCAAAAACCTGAATTTGAGCTGAAGTGGACTGGAGTTTTTGAGACGGCACTCAGGTTCCAACATGAGCTGCGTCTTCTTACTGCCAGCCAAATGACTCATCTGCTGCTGGAAACATGTCTGACTTTAACCCCTCTAAGTCCGACTGGCTCCTGATCCAGTTTCAGTCTCGCTCCCGGTTTTACAACACATCCACTGTAATTTCCCTCCCCAGGCCAGACAGGAACATGTGGGAGTGAAGGACAATTAGAAGCAGGTGAGATGAAAAGGTTGTAAAAAAAAAAGAAGAATCAAACAGCCAATCACAGAGCAGAGTCCTCAACTTTATGACAACAGCTTATAAACACAGGTCAATCAAAGGGGGTCTCAGACATCACAAGTAAAATAAGTTTAAGACCCAACTGTGTAAAACTTTAATTAGATGTATGCTAAGATACAGGAAACAAGGGTGTTTGTTAATTAAACTCACAGCACTTTTAAGTTTATCCCAACTTGTTTGTTTCAGATGATCAAAAAGTTTCACATTTGCTCTTTAAAAAAAGTTTTCCAAACTAGAAAACCTCTCATTTTCTGTAAACACTAAGAGCTATGAGGAAACGTGTCTGGGAAGCTAAACCTGAGTTAAAATAAGCAGAATAGAAGTTAAACTGAACAGAAGAGTGGAAAATATAGAATGAACAGTAGCGGAGAAGCAGCTAAAAACTTAAACCAGCTTAACAATATGTAGAATGTAAAACCTGAAAAAAATAAATAAAACCAGTGAAAAGTAGAAGTAAGAAAAACTGTATCTAATAGCTAGGATTAGCTCAGTTTCAATGCTAAAACTCGCAAAACAGTAATGAAACAGTAACTAAAAGCTAAAACCAGCTAAAGAGCAGCCAAGAGTCGACATTTGCTAAACTGTTACTACAACCTGCAGTTAACAAAACTGTAAACAAAAAATAACACAGCTAATTGCTTAAGCCAGTAAAACAGCATATGAACAAAAGTAACCAAACTACAGATAAAACCAGCTAAAATAAGCTAAACAATAGCTAAAATGAAAAAAAAAAAGTTTTTCATTTAGACCAAAACAAATAATGTGACATTTTAAAATAGACAGAGTGGAGAACGAAGGACCATTTGTCCTCACTCTGTCCTGGATGAATACTGGTGGTACCCTTATTGATTTTTTCACCAGGTCGTCTTTAGATCCTGTCTACACCCGGCTGTTACCTGTTGCTGACTCGCAGCCTCTTTGCTGTGACAGAACTTCCAGTGCCTCCAACCAGGGTGGACTTAAATAAATACTTCTTTCTATTGACTTCTTCACATTTTATGTTTGTGACAGAAACCTGGTGGGTAAAGCTCGTCTATTGAACGTAGACTTATTTTGACACAAAGGACTACTAAATGTAGTGGAAGAGCGGCAGACTGTTTTTAACCCTCCAGTTGTCCTTGGGTCAAAATGACCCACAAGGAACTATTTTAAAACTGAGACCTTTTTGGACCCAAGGGCAGCAGGAGGGTTGAGGAAAAGTACAAGCTAGTGTTTCACATGAAATGATTATTTGGCTGACTTAAGTGAAAAATGACGTGTTTTCAACAAGAACTCAATGCAATACATGAACATAGAAAACGGTCACATGATTTGCTGATGTAGGCTAATTAAGCCCTGTATGCAGAGGTTTCAAGATGTTTGACTGATGGAACAACAACTTTTACAGGGTCTGCTACTTGTTTCCAGTCTGTAAAAACTCTGATCTGAATCTGATCCACGTGTTAGTGGCAGCATGAAGCAGACATTATCTGTGAATCAAGATAACAGTCATGATCTCAAAGAAGCCACAAAATGTTAGTTTGTATTTACATAAACATGATGACAAACTGAATATTCAGATGTGTAATCAACAGCTCCCATTATGCATTTCTATCCTAATTAAACCTAATCAGAGCCTGAGATGTTGTGACAAATTCTCAGACAAAACTATGCTAAACAGAATCGTAACGTTTGGGACAGCAATGTTTGGGAAATGGGCACAGCACACAACACAGAACCAGGTTTGATTTTATTATTTCATGCTGTTTTCTGCACTTCTGCAGTGGGTTTCTGTCGGACCTGTTCACAGAGCCAGTAGAGTTTCAGGGTCATGGAAAGGTTGGCTGCTGATATAAACTGAACTCCAGCTTTATTTAAAAAAGACTCAAGTTAAAGAAATAATCCAGCTATTTTGATGTGGAATTTTATCAAACGGTTGTGAAATATAATGTATTACCTGCCGTATGAGCATAATGTGGAGAAATACAGCTTATTTTTGTCAAGACTGATGAGCTCATGGCTAGTCTGAGTAAAGCCCAGACCTAAGTGGACTGCTAAAACAACTTATCACAGAATTCTTGTAGTTTCATCTGTTTCACATCATATGGTTATTACACAGGCATACAATAATATGTCTGTACAATACGCCTCAGGTCACACGGGAAGTGCTACAGCCAACTGCTGTTGCTGTTTGTGAATCTACCAAAACACAGAAGTCTGTGTAAATAACAGTGCAGTTAGTTTGAAACTGGTGTCAATGTAAAGGTTTCTAAAACCTTCTTTGAATGAACTCAAATCTGAAAGTGAGAGATCCATACCACTCACTGGGTTGATCAGATTTAACTAATTCTTAAAGACGTATCCACAACAGGTAAGATGATAATTCGTCAATAGCTATTCACAGAACTCAGCTTAAATGTGTCCAAAAATATTCCTTTAACTGTGAAAGAACCCATGAAAGAGAAGAAAATACTGACCTCTTGTGGAAAACACGATGATTTACAACAGACTGAAAAAAACCTGTTAACTGGATCACAACAGAATCAGAAAACTACAAGAGTGTGCAAATAATACTACTACCAATAATAATAATAATAATAATAATAATAATAATAATAATAATAATAATAATAATAATAATGTCATATTTACAGAGAAAAATCAGGTTATAATGAAAGTTGACTTCAAATGCGTCCGACAGGTGTTTGGACTCTTCAAACCCACCAGAACAACAGAACCTCTGACTGAACAGCATCTCATTGTCCAACAGAACAGGCTTCAGGGTTTTAGTCCCAGGTTACAGATCTATAAGTCCGCTCTAAATAAACATTCGTCTTCATCAATGTCACAAGTTAAAGTTTAAGCTCCAGCTCCGGTTCTGGAAGTTTTGTTCTAAATGGACCTGTTTTCACATTAAACTCTACGTGTTTGGTTTTCCACTGCAGATGATAGGAAATCTAAAATAACATGTTATTATTTTAGGATCTGAGAACAAATTCTAAAAGTAGGTAGAATTTCTGCTGCTACAGAACCGAACTGGTACCGCTGAACCATGCTGCATGTTTTTTCAGTCTTCATGTTTTTGACCCAAACTCAACAACAGAGAATAAACTGTCCAACGTTCCATCCAACAAATAACTTCATGTATTGTGCTGTCTGAAACCTACTTTATTTAGATGTTCTGTTCCAAACAGAATCCTTTCAAAAGTTGTGTCCTGAACAGAACATTTAAGAACTTTCTAATAAGTTCTTTTTGGAAATAAATCTGATGATGAGTTCTGTTCCTTTGTTCCTTCCAGTGGTGGACAGAACAGAGGAGTCAGTGTTGGTCAGAGACAGAGACTCAGTCAGAGGAGGAGGAGGAGGAGGCGGGCCTATGTTAAAACCAGGATGAAGAGCAGGAATAAGGACACAGATAAGAGTTGTCTCACTAATGAAGTGATCAAAGAAAGAGCTCTGATAAGGAGATTTTCTTTTCATTTGAATGTTGTCAGAATGACAGAAAGATTCAAACAAAGCGTCTTCATTCAGACCAACACAGTGATCAATCTCGTTCATCGTGTTCCTCCATCTGTCTGCAGCTTCTCTGGAGTCAGAAAATCTCAGATCTAAAACTGACTGTATAGAGGAGCACATCTGCTGAGAAGAAACTATCAGCCTCATGTGGATGTGACGTTTTATGAAGATAACATTTGACCATGATCATTTTGATACACTAATTCGTTTCTGCTATTTACATTAAATGTATTTTTATTGTAATGTTAAATGATTCGGTTCTGATGACTTTCTTTTACGTACTTGAAAAGACATGAAGTTTGATTTTGAAAAATATCCAAACATGTTTGTTCAAGATGAGATATGTTGGTCTTTCACAACTGACATAAGATTTTAGTCCAGGTAGTTTCACAAGAGCTGTTCTTTTGTTTTTAAAAAAAAGCAACGTCTTTATGCAATACATAAACTCAACATAACATTGGAAAGATTTATCTCACAGCGCTGCAGGAACATTTCACCAGAACCCAGATCTCTGAGTTCTGTTGGGAAAACTGGGAAGATGTTTTAGAGTCAGAAAAGCAGCCGTTTGTCACAGCAGTGGATCAGAACCGATTTGTAAAAATAACCTCTGGCTGAGACACTGAACATATTTTATTATAACATTTTTTTATTAGTTCACACTGAAACAACAAGCTGCACCCATCATAAATACAGCTCTGTTTCATTTTGGACTTTTGTTCTGGAAAATAAAATATAGAGCCTATGTTTTGTAAATAAATAAATCACGGCAAACCCAACCCGTCTGTAGGCTCTGTGGTAAAGCAGAATTACTTTGTTATCTTACAGATTATAATGTGAAATCCTGTGTAACTGCAGGTACAATTGTCTAAGAAGTTAACTACACCTAACCCTCCGAAAAGCATCGCTCTGGCTTCATGTCATTTTATGTTACAGTAAATCAGACTTCATCCGTCAGATCCGATCAGGGTTCCTGCACTATTTCTGGTGTGAAACTACTTTTCCAGACAACATTTCTGTGGAGTTTCTGATGCCCTCCTGATGTTGAAATATCTGTGAACTTCCTGTAAAAGTTTGAATGCTGATGCTATATTTAACTGTATACCTCAAAGATTATAAAAAAAAGAATAAAACAAAAACCGCACAAAACCTGGACAGCAGGAAATGTTAGTTCAGGAAACAGAAAAACACATCATGTCTGAGCTTTGCAGCTCAACAACAGTAGATTCATTAATTCCCTGGTAAAAAAAATAAAAAGATTTACAAAAATATGAAGAAAAAAAACACACAAACATGAGGTAAAAAAGAGAAGCGTGGTGCTCAATTAAAAATGGCACCAAAACAGCCAAAATGAAAAGTCCAGCACTTGTCAGTGATATCTTTCCATCATTTCTTTGTAAAAATCTGTCATAAAATGATTTTAACATGAAGACTGGAGTGGTAGAACAGTTCAATAACAAAACTTTAATAAAGTGTCAATAAAACTCAAATAGCTGGACAATGTGTTTCCATTCATTCAGTGCTTCTTATGACATATTTGTTCTGTTTATGCAGGTTTTCTTTCTTATTATTTACATCCTTAAAGGTCTCCAATCCAGTCTGGGGTTCTGTAGTTCACCAGTGACCCACAGAGACCTGAACAGACCAAGTCCTGCAGCCACACAGCAGCTGGAACAGCTGAGGGTTCAGATCACCGCTGACCTCTGACCTCAGTTTTACACCTGTGAGACACACTGGTACTGGTCCAGACTTCTGACCCGCTGACTCTGCTGCTTCAGGAATTCCAGCAGTCAGATCATAACTCCCGCCCAGCGTTCCCAGTACACCCACTTCCTTCCCAACAGCTGCTGGCCGGCCCGGCTCACACTAATAATAGGACAACAATGCCTGGCCTGCAGAGAACACTCACTACTACACTGTCACTGAAACAATGAAAACTCCCAACATCCCATCATTCTGAGGTATAATTTAATGTGCTTTCACCGAAATGTCAATGTAACGTCACACCGAAAACATCAGAAACTAGTTCTTAAACCTTAAATGTGACCTGATTTCCTGACGTTTAGCTTCAACAGAACAACTTTCTAAAGAACTAACAGAGTGAGAGGGTGAAGTGCAGCATGTAAACACATGTTGGAGCTGGAATGAATACGAGACTGTTCATTTTATCTACAAGGACCCTGTAATCATGCTGGAACTGAGAACTGAAGACAACACTGTTAAAGCTGGTAAACACTTCATCATAGCAGAACTCTGAGCTGTGATGGGACTAGATCTCCAGCCGACAGACTGCTTCATACCCAACAACAGATCAGTGACAGGATCAGGTTTCCAACACCCACACTGAGTATAGGTGTACACTTTATGTTGAATGATTACATCAGATTTAATCCATAGACAAAAAAGGTGAGTTTTTACTCAATAAAGTCAGATTTGTGTCCTTTCTCTTCATTTCTGTAGCAGACACAGCCATTAGACTCCTTCTTTCTGTTTGTTCTTTACCATTCAGTGCTCTTTCCCTCTACAACCCCCACTCCTTCCCTGTAGTCTCCCTCCGCCATTCAACGAGTCAGCGTCCCACGGAAATCCCCACAAAACGTGGAACTCACAAGTTCTTCACGGAGTTCTGTCTCTGCGGACTGAGAGGAAAAGAAAAGTGGAGCTCACCTCAAGCCAGGTCCCACTGCAGCTGAACAAACAGAGGGAAGATCATCTGGATCCAAACAGAACACCACGAGCAACAAGTAAGGAACTCCAAAAGACTCTCCTCCCACCCTCTCTCCCCTCAGCCTCAGAGTCCCAGCTCCCTCCCCTCTCAGTCCTGATCCTCGTACTGGTTCTGCCTCTCTTTCAGCCTGCAGGAGCTGCAATGGACAGGATAGGAGTGTGTGTGTGTGTGTGTGTGTGTGTGTGTGTGCGTGCGTGCGTGCGTGCGTTGTGTGTGGACTCCTGCAGAGGGACTAACTCTCAGCAGAGTTCAGATTCCCTCCCCACCCCCCAACTTTTATCCCCCCACACACAAAAGGAGGAAAAACACTCAGAAGAGAGCTCTCTTTGTCTTTTCTTGCTCCTCACACTTCTTCCAATGTTTGACACCCCCCCAACCCCCCATGCACACACACACACACACACACGCACAGAAAACCAGTGAGAGTCGTGTGCACGCTTGTGCTCAGAGAATGCTGTAGTGCATCAGCAGCTGGGAGGAGGAGAAAGAGGAGGAGTTTAAACCTCAGATTCCTGCACCTCCCATTCAGCCAATCAGGGGCCTCACTGCAGCGGACCCAAAACCACGAGGCTGGGCCGGGCCGGGCCGGGCCCCACTGCTGAACCCCAGCTTTAAAGCATTAACAGGGCTTGTCAGACATGTTGGCAGTGCTCTGCAGGGGAAATGAGAATGTTTGTTACTTTTTATTATCTCTGATTATTGTTTTTTTTGTTGCATGTTTTTCTGCTTAAATAATCTGAGGTTAAAGTGTTTATTATCTGCATCAGGATCAGCTTCATGTTCTATAATTGATCTATAATTGTCATGAAAGTAAATGCTGACCACTCATCCATCCATTATCTGTTACCCGCTTTTTCCTTTCAGGGTCACGGGGGTCACTGGTGTCCATATCCAGCTGTCACAGTGTGAGGGGCGGGGGACACCCTGGACA
>JAVKLF010000033.1:4427000-4437473 GCA_034783495.1 Millerichthys robustus
GTGACGCACGACGCAATTGCCTCTCGCGCAGTGAGATAAGGCGGCTAACCGCGGAGCTCAAGGTAGCGAACGTTCCAAATTACAGAACAGTTTTTGGTTAATTAAAACAAAAAAATATTGGTGAAGAAACTGGAGTAGGCTTGCTACTTGTCAGATAACAGAAAACGTTGAACGTTGTATCAACAAATATGTCCTGGAATGACTACGATTGTTAGGAAGAAGACCCTGTTCTATTACAAAATATTGACACAAGCTGAAATGACTTCAACCTGATGAGACACAGAACAGTAAGTTCTGGGCAGACGAGACCCAACACACAGAACTGAAATCCTTTTCTTTTCTCCTGGGACAGTAGCAAGATGCTCCCTCCCCAGCGTTGACTCTTCCACGCAAAGCGCGCTCGTGTGCACGCGCGTTCGAACCATTGGCTGAATTTGGGCCAATCCTCCACCGCGGATTGGTCCAAAGTTCGGTCGGATTTGTTCTCTCCCTGATGGGGACAGCCCAGGAGCTGCAATTCGTCCTCTGCCTCCCCAGCTGTTGACACAAGTCCTCCTCGCCCGAGTCAGAACCGGAGTCATGCTCGCTGCGTGTTTGGAGTTCCTGGGCCTGGCGCTGTGCGTCTCGGGCTCCCTGCTGGTGATGGTCGCGTGCTGGCTGCCCACGTGGAAAGTGAGCGCCTTCATCGAGGCCAACATCGTGGTGGCGCAGACCATCTGGGACGGGCTGTGGATGTCCTGCGTGACGCAGAGCACGGGCCAGATGCAGTGCAAGATCCACGACTCGGTGCTGGGCCTGACGCAGGACCTGCAGACGGCGCGCGCCCTCACGGTCATCTCGGCCATACTGGGGGTGGTGGGGCTGACGGTGACGGTGTCCGGGGCGCAGTGCACCACCTGCGTCAGGGACAAGACGGTGAAGGGCCAGGTGGTGCGCGCGGGCGGCCTGATCTACATCCTGAGCGGGCTCTCGGTGCTGGTGCCACTCTGCTGGATGGCCAACAACATCATCAGGGACTTCTACGACCCCCAGGTCCCCGCCTCCACGAAGCGGGAGATCGGAGCTGCCATCTACGTGGGCTGGGCCGCCACGGCGCTGCTGCTGCTCGGCGGGACCCTGCTGTGCTGCTCGGTGTCCCCGCGGGTCCGGAGCGACTACCCGGACAAATACGTCACCGTCAACACCATCACGGTCGGCGGGCAACCGGACAAACAGCACTACGTGTGAACTTTTACCTGGAGACATTTAACTGTGGGACAGGTTGGAGCTTCTCCAAGGACCTGCATGAGGGTCTGGATCGTTTTATTATGTGGCCGGTTTTTAGAAATAAGGACAGCCGCCATTTTTTATACGTTGTTCTATTTGTCAAATGTTTAACCTAAACAAATAATTTGAAATTGGCTGAAAATGATCACAAGTGTTGATTTGTGTGACTGTTTTTGATAGACTGAGACACGGGTGTGTGAGAGCTCTTGTTTTCATTTTGTACAGTGTTAATTCTCTACTTTCTGTCATCTTATTACCAATGCAATAAATAAGAAACATTTGTAACTGCTCTTTTCTTTTTCTTTTTTTGTAATGTTTAGTATCACGTGAAATTATGTTTTCTGTCTGTGTTTGTTTGCAAAATGGCTTGTGAACCACTGGGTGAATTTTTGACAAAACTTAATCGTTGGATGCACGGGCCGGTTGAGCTACAGGTGAGAATTAACACGACGACAAAGAAAAGTTTCACAAATCCCAAATGTAATTTTAAATATTCTGCTATAAGTGTAGAATAATCTAGTCCAGGTTTGAAGTGTCTAGGTGTTGTAGTTTTTTCACTCGAGTAGAATAAGGATGCAAAAAGTAGTGACAAATTAAGTGGAATCGCCCTTTAGTGATTTTCCGAATGGAAGCTAGAACAGGAAACCAACTTCTGCTTCGTTAGCTGAGAGTAAACCCTAACACACATTCTTGAGTGCTAACACAGATCACAAGGAAAGCTGAGGAAAACATACAAGGTCTGACCCAAACGTCTTCCTTGGATTATTTCCACTTAAAACTGACATGAAAAGTTATAACTCTGATGCTTTTTGTTAATATAACATATTTAATCTATGCAACAAAAGTGTTTTGTGACCATAATAATCACAAGAACTGGTTTCTTCACTGTGTTCAGGAGTTTTTCCAAGTTTTATTTAAATTTAGGTGAAAGTTAATTTATAAATGGACAGAAAACTGCAGACGGGTTAAAAAACAGAAAAGCAGAAAAAATAGAAATAAAGACATCCTGCCCATTAAGGATGTCCTGTTTAGTATTTTGATTAACTGACCTCTCTTGTCAAAGCAGGAAGTTTAGTCAGGGTTAGGGTTGGAGCTACAGGTGTGAGTTAACACGACGACAAAATGGAAAGTCAACAGCAATGGCCAAAAGAAACTTTAGCTGCTCAATTAAAAGGTTGATAAGGATATTTTAAAACATTTTGTTAGCTACCATTTTACAGACAGAAAAATTACAAGTGGAAAAGGATTTCATACAGGTGTCCCCTATAAACTCACCCCACGGTCAGACCGTGCAATGCTCAGATCTGTTAGCAGGTTAGACGGAACAATTCTGGCTCACGCAGGAGATAAATAAGACAATAAAAGCAGTTTGTTAAGTTTCATCTGACTGAACCACAAGAGTTCTGATTTGTTTACTTCAGGTTAAGTTAAGCCCCATGTTCCCTCAATTGTTTGTGAGTCGAGGGAACTAAGGGCCACAAAATGACGTCAAAGTAATCAGGTCTTTGTGTCACACACCCTGGCGGAGCACTAAGCGAACACAGTGGCCGGTCCGAACAATGCACTCCACCGTCACCTCAATCAGCGTTCCAGTGGCAGGAAGTTTGGCCCACATCTGGGGCAATCAGAGACCTCGTGTGGGTCACCAGGGAGGAAGCACCAGCACAAACACAACCAGACCCACCGAAAACACACTAGCGCTGTGACAAGGATCTCTAGCCAATCAAACAGCAGGCAGCAGCATTTTAAAAACATGCCAATATGTTGACAGGTTTTAAAACCGAGCCCTTTTCCGTAGAACAAACTGAATTAGAAAGCGAAGCCACAAAAACAGGAAGGTGTCAGATGTACTGATTCCTTATAGACTTTGATTTGCAAAGTTGTTCACTGATAAAAATCCAGTTTGTCTTTGTGTCGTGGTGTTTCTTTATTACTGTCACACAATAAATTACATTAGAACATGAGACACGAGAGGCGTGTGAGGCAGGCACGCTGACACATTCACATAATCCACCAAAAACTGCTCCAGTCTGACTGTACCATCCAGACAACGGAACAGGTCCAACTTCAGTAAAATCCAGCCAAAAGTGAGGTTAAGTGTGAAGAGCAGGTCCAGTCCAGAAACAAAAAGGCACTCTGTCGCCCTCCAGTGGTTCAATACATGAATGGTGCGTAGTCCACGTATCAAAAGAATCTCCTTAAACACAAGGTATTTAAGCATGAATACGGTGAATTATTGTTAAATATGATGCAGAAAAACAGCTGTAGGAATCACCACATGTGCATCGATATCATAATCTAACCAATTACAATTCTGTCTTTTATTCTGAAAACACATTCTCTTATAGAGGTGTTAAATATTATTTCTACATATCTGCTGAGTCATAAATGAATCCTTCTGGTCTCAATTTTATCGGCCCATTTAAAGAATATTCAAAGATGTGTTAAAACAGATATTAGCTTAGTCATATGGCTGTTACTGAAATTTCCATTCACTCATCAAGACCATGTCACTCATTTGGACTTTTCATTATTTAAATCTTTCCCTTTTCAGGATATACAACATACATATTAGATGATTTCTCTTAAACAAGTGCTGGGTAAAATTGAACAAGACTTCTCTAATTCATCCATACGTTCAACTAAATCATTAAAATTCACTCTTAAAGATTTTTGGTGTCTTCACCTGTCAACTTCACTAATATCAGTATGTGTATGTATGGTTTCGACCTTTCTCTGAGGAAATCCACAATAAATTCAAACTTGATTTTTTAAAACTCATTACATTTGATTGTTGTACAATAAATCATGAAAACTCCCACATTAATCGGATGGTCAGTGTTTGTAAACGTCTGGCTACAACTGTAGTTTCATAAACATCTTAATATGAATAAAATATCAACATTATTTTCATAAACTATAGATGGATAAAGCTTATTTTGATCTTCACACGAGTTTAGTGCAGATATTAAACTGAAGTTCTGAAACCTGAGCTGATGGTTTTATTTTGATTTGTGGAACTGCAGCTGATCTGGCCTTTTAGCCTCAAGATGGTCCTGTTCTGAAGCTTCCAGTGTTTTACATCCATCCCTGAAATTCCTGGAGACACAGGACAGTGGAAATAATGCCAAAACAAAATTGCCCAAATCTCTGATAAATCCTCGTGGCGTCACCTCTGATGGGACATCACTTAAAAAAAGTCAAACCTGCAGTTAATTAATTAGGTAAAGTCTCTAGGTTGGCAGATTATATGGCCCATCTGGGATAAAATGTCTGTCCGGTGCAAATGTCACAGACAAAGTGCATTTATTGCTGATATTCCTTCAGTGTCTGGCCGGCGATCACCAGTCTTTGGATCTCACTGGTTCCCTCGTAGATCTCTGTGATGCGGGCGTCGCGGTAGTGCCTCTCAGCTGGCATGTCCGTCACATATCCCATCCCACCCAGAATCTGGATGGCCTGATTAGAAGTTTAAACAGGGGAGAGATGTTAAGCCACAACAGTTTTGCTCCTCATACTTGTTTTTTTTTTTCGTTTCTGACCTGATGTGAACAGAAAGTGGCAGCTTCAGACGCTGCCAGTTTGGCCATGGCTGCTTCCTGCAGACACAAAAGAAGCAGATTGTCATTTGGCTCACGGTGGGAAACTTCAGTTTGAGATTGTTTACCTTAGTGAAGGGCTTTTTTGAATCTCGAAGAAAAGCAGCCTTCCAGGTAAGCAGGCGAGCACTCTCTACTGCCACTGCCATGTCAGCCAGCTTAAACTGCATGATGGGGAAAAAAAAACATCTTGATGGGAACATTATCTTCAATCTTGAGCAATACTACGAGATGCCATGCTCAGAGGACTTTCAGCTACAACCACACCATATTTTAGCTTAACATTTGTAAAATTGGCTAAATTCTAGCCATTATTGTATTTTCTAAATTCAGATAGCTGTGGCGGCCATCTTGTATTGAATTGGCTCCAAAACGTTGTCAGTGTTACATATACATTTGATGAATACTTCCTGAAAGTTTCATTAAAATATGTCCAGTGGTTGAATAGATATTTTGCTAAAAGAAAGGCAGTGTTGATAGCAATTAGTTCAACTTGTTATTGCTGATGTGGGTCAGTTTGAGCTACAAACACACCAAATATTAGCTCAACATTTGTCAAACTTACAAAATTT
Organism: Millerichthys robustus; assembly: GCA_034783495.1. Lineage (NCBI taxonomy): Eukaryota > Metazoa > Chordata > Actinopteri > Cyprinodontiformes > Rivulidae > Millerichthys > Millerichthys robustus. The sequence continues at coordinate 4,432,438 of JAVKLF010000033.1, forward strand.
AAAGTAAGTTTTTTTAGGTTCAATTGGGTAACTATATTGAATCTGACTGACTTGAAATTACAACAAGAACACCAAACAACCACAAATACGGACATTTCTGGAAATGAGGCGATGTTGAGGATTAAAAAAAAAAAACAATAACACTATATTTAAACCAAAAATGAACAGCACAGTAAAAGTCTGGTTGTCTGCTCGTGGCCTGGATTACCTGTATGGCCTGCAGCTTGCCGATGGGCGCTCCAAACGCCGTCCGTTTGAGGGCGTAGTCGCCAGCGCAGTCCAGAGATGCCTGAGCGATGCCGAGGGCCTGCGACGCAATGCCGATCCGCCCGTTGTCCAGGGTTTGCTGAGCAACAGATTGGTAATGAAACTTAGTTTTAAAACCCTGTAGTCAGATGTGTACGCCCACTCGTTTGTATTTGAGACGTTCTGTTTCCGGTTTGGAATGGTTGATACGGTGATACAACACACAACCTCCAGTTTGGATCTACTGTGACATTTCTCTAAGCCTGACTGGGTTACAGATAAACACACAAGCTCATAAGGCTTGTCTGTGTGGGCAGCTGCAGATTTCACTGAGCTTGAAGGTGTCCGTTTTGGAGCAGGAGCTTCTTTCTTGGTTGGCACCTTCTCTGTCTGTCGAGAAGTAAAAGCAGTTCAACTGTGTCCCCAGGACTTTGCAGTTTATAGCAGCTAAGTGCCTTCGTGGCAGCTCCTGAACACATAAACTCTTTCTTGGATCTCCACTGAGCCTGAGTTCCTGGTTCTTTGGTAACTAAGTGTTGTTAAGAGTTAACAGTGGAAACTTGGACAGAATGAGCCAGCAGGTTGGGTAGTGTAGATCTTTTACATAGAGACAGAATATCTTTAGATGATACCGCGGTACAGGGTATTACCTGGGCAGGACGTGGGGGGTATACGGTCTGTGGCCCATTGAGCTACTTACTCCCACTCTCACCGTCTCACCATCGCTGAACTTCAATTAATGTTTGCGTCTTTTTATTTTCTTCTTCCAGTAAATTTCTTTGGCACTTGTCAGACAACTTTCGGCTTCAGTCGGACAGGAGGTCGAGGGGTTTATGTTTTGGGGCTCAAGAGAAGGATAAGACTGACGGCAGATTGAGCCAATTTTCCATGAGACTACAGCGTTTCCTTCTGCCTGCCGCTGCAACGGCCTATAAATAACACGGTCATCTTCAGAAAAAAAAAATGGTGGCATATACTATTTATCATACTTCCAGTTTTATTTGCCCTTTCAACACAATTTAAAAACTGATGTTTAGTTTGAAGTCTCTACCTGAAATAAATTGAACATCTCAGAGAAGGCGTATCTTTCTGACAAAAGCAATTTAAACAGGACATGTGACTAAGCTCGAGAGAGCTACTATATTGTCAAAATTTTTAAATACTGTCACCATATTCCATTACAGAGGTATACCACAATACTGTCATACCGCCCAAGCATAATGAGCCATCATTCTGTGTCCATGGGAGATCACAAAACTCATCTGCAGAAATGAACAAGGTCGACATTTCAGCTGATGATGTCATCAGTCAGGAAGTGACCTCGTGCTGACCTGCTCAGACTGCTTATGGAATTGTGCAGGATCAGGAACTGACCCCAGGCCAGTTCGAAGGGTGCTGCTCTTCTAACGCAGCACATATTTTTAATAAAAGGCTAAAGGCTTTAAAGACACTCCTGGGTTTGTTTCTGGGCCCTTGTAGCTCAACTCTCAGTTTTACTCAAATGATTTTTGAGCTGTTCATATAAAAAGGGCATGAGCTGAGCCAGTGTGAGGTTTTAAACTGCCTCCCTCACAGTTGAAACATCAAGTGGTCTGCGTCCTCGCTTGGCCCCCAACCGTCTCTTGGCTATTGATGCAACAGTTTGCAAATTTTGTGCCTCATCCCACACAGGCTGGTTTGATCCTTAAAATTCTATTTGTCTGGTAATCTTGAAGTTATCGTGCTAATTTGATGCTAGTTTAAACAGATGGTGAAGTTGAGCTTGGAGCTCCCAGAACATCTAGATCAATGACAGGTGATGCTACCGGTTGATTTTGTTCTGTAATAAATACTGATTAAAGGGTCTAAACATTCTTTTTATGCTGGCAAAAGATCACTAACAGGAAGTAGATAGGACTTGGTTTGCCATAGTTAAAATACCTTCTAGGGATTTAAATGAATGTTTGAACATTCTGTATACCTTGTGCTATGTAAATAAACTGAAATAAATCATCACGTCTATGCACAGAGGGAGTGAAGCAGATATTCAGTAAACTAATCAGTCACTCTGAACAGCAGTTAGAAGAAAAAAGCTCTTTAGAACAAAAGAAGGTTTTAAAATACCATTGCGATTTTGAATCCGGCACCACGGGGTCCCAGCATGTTGTTCAGTGGAATCCTGCAGTCCTCCAATATGATATTAGCAGTTGAAGAGGCTCTAATGCCTAACTTGTCCTCCCTTTTGCCCAGAGAAAGTCCTGGATGTGGCATGGGGATCAGGAATGCACTGATACCCTGCAGACATGAGAGGAAGGAAAAAAAACATTTGGAGGAAATGAAAGCCTGCTGTTTTGGGAGTTTTATCCCTCGTCAGCGTGCCTTGTGCTTGAGCTTCTTGTCTGTGGTGGCAAACACCACGACGGCAGAGGCTTCCCAGCTGTTGGTGATCCAGGCTTTGGTACCATTCAGCACCCACTCATCTCCCTCCTGACGGGCCACAGTGGAGGCTGCACCTGCGTCGCTGCCGTTACCTGAGATTTAAATCAGCTTCATTAAAGACTGGATCAGAACAGAAAAAAACATCCAGGCTGATCAACAACTTATAATAAAAAACACACACACACACTTCTGTGTTTTGGTTCATGAGATAATGACACAGACAAACACAAAAGGAAAAGCATCTTTACATTTTCGTCTTTGGGGGATAAAAGGAATTTATAACAAAGGTACGTGTTACCTGGCTCACTGAGGGCGAAGCAGCCCACCTTCTCTCCTGTGGTGAACGGAGAAATCCACTGCTTTTTTTGTTCTGTTGTGCCAAACTTCAGGATTGGTCCGATGTAGAGGGACTGAGAAAACAATAGAAAGAACGGACCATAAATACACAAACCTCTGCGCCGTCACAACATTAGGACTGTTTCTGACACACACATTGTTAACAGACACTACAACTCCGGTGCTGGCACAGCCTCTGCTGATCTCCTCCATAGCCAGGCTGTAGGCCAGGTAGTCCATCCCTGCTCCACCAAGCTCCTCTGGGACCTCCATGGCCATCACACCCATCGCCCCCAACTCCTGAATCTGAACAAACCACAGAAGATGCATGGTCTTCTTTCTGGTGATGCCATCAATGAGTTATTTTAGATTTAGCTCCAGAACTAACATCTGGATGTCTATCTTTACATTCCTTAAAGACCTGAGCAGCATTAAGGGATTAGAATATAATAACAAAGCTCTTCCTAGACAAAAAAACAGATGTTAAAATAAACACAATGACTACTAGAGCCTCTAATTGTACAGTTGTTGGTACCTGTTTGGCAGGATAAGCATGCTCTTTATCAAGTCTGGAGGCAATGGGGGTCAGTTCTCTGTCTGCGTAGTCCCTGCAGGTCTGCCTCAGTAACTGATGGGTCTCTGGGAGCTCCGTCAGCTGAGACAGACTCCGACAGCCACTGAAACACAGGCCCAGAGCTGGAGGAGACAAAAGAGAAAACAGCTGGGGTCAAAAGTTTCCATTCACCCAGCATGGGCACGGCTGTCATAAAGTTTGTGGAATTTTTTATAGGTTTAACAATAAAAAATGCTTCTATTTAGAATATGTATTTTTCAAAACCACGTTAAACCCCATGCTAATTACAGTAGCATGGTTTCCCAAACCCAACTACATAAACTATGAGAGGTACCAGCTAAATGTTTGGACTCTATTTAATTTAAATCCATAATAAGATGTCTAGATAGTCGCCTCTAAGGACAGGTTTTCCTTGTATTAGTGGGAAATCCCACCGTGCAGAGTGTCATTGAACGCAGCACCAACAAACTGGGTGAAGGGTCATTTGCACCATCTTCATTCAAACAGTTCCTCACGCCGACCTGCTTTCCGTAGCATTAATTTATGCACCATTATTTTGCTTCCCGCCTCCCCGAAGTCACAGTAAATGCTGTTATCTTATCTGTCAGTTAGAAAGTTAATAAAATATAGCAGGAGTGTTCCCTTCTGGCGAGTAGTCAGTCAGTCAACTAAGCTACTAATAACCGGATGTTAGGGGTTTAAACTGAGAGAAAAGTTATCTTCAGTTTTTAATCGGTACGTCTTTATAGTCTCCAAATACTCACCCCTTCTTGCTTTAAAAAGGACAGACATGGTTCCTCACTTTGCAGACTCCAGCAGGTAAACGTCCTGGTTTCTTTTTCTTCTTTTTGGCATAAAACAGCGGTAGCAAACAACAATTGTACACATCCGCCCCCAGCGGTTTGAGGTGGAGTTACAGTTACTTACACTAAGTTGATGCGTGGCCCAGTGGTGTGTGAGTGTGATTTAAAGCACTGATTAGGCTCTATAAAATGATTTATACAGATTAGCCTTGTAGAGAGACTCAATAGAGTGCTGTGTTTGTGGGTAAATAAGGGCACACATTGTGTTGTAAAGCACTTTGAGTATCCTGGTTGGATAGAAACGTGTCAGTAAAAGGCTACAATATCTATAGATCAGACCGCCCCAGGAAAGGAGGTGGTGTAGCAATATATGTTAGATCCTGCCTCAAAGCACATGTACTTATCTCTAAATCAGTCCCTAAAAAGTTTGAACTTTTGGCTTTAAAGATAGATCTGTCAAATACTCAGTTCCTGACCGTCATCGCCTGTTATAGACCACCATCTGCCCCTACCGATACCCTGGCCTCAATAGCTCAGCAAATATCTGACTTACAAGCCCAAGAAATTATTCTGGTTGGAGACCTCAATTGGGATTGGTTAACTTCGGCATCTAATGATCTTAAGTCCTACTGCCTCGCCTCTAATTTTACTCAAATTAT
>JAVKLF010000033.1:4458476-4483773 GCA_034783495.1 Millerichthys robustus
TGTGTGTGTGTGGGTGTGTGTGTGTGTGTGTGTGTGTGTGTGTGTGTGTGTGTGTGTGTGTGTGTGTGTGTGTGTTTTGTTGTATTTAAACAATGATATGAGATACTAAAGCTACAACTAGGCAAACCAAACTAACCAATCTGCAAAAAATATTAATATTCCTTTTACTGAATTATAGAAACTGTATTTTCTATGACAATGCAGCTTGAATGCTGACAGTAGCCAGAAGCCAAAAGAAGCTAAATGCTAGTTAAAAGCACCAAAACACTAGCTAAAAGGTAAAAGTAGCAAAATACTTGAAGCTAAAGTAGCAAATTGGAAGCTATGAGCTAAAATCAACAAAAGGATAGCTTAACTTTAAAAGATAAAAAATAGAGCAGGAGCAGAGGTGTCAAGTAACAAATACTTCATTACCTTACTTAAGTATAAATTTTAGTTATTTATACTTTACTGGAGTAAATATTTTCAGCCAACTTTTTACTTCTACTTCCTATATTTTCAGGCAATTTAGTTCTGTACGTTCTACTCCTTACATTTTAAAAATGCAAAAAGTATTTCATTTCTATTTCACTTTGGCTTGTTTTTGTTCGAGCTTGTCATTGTTTAAAAAAACATAAATCTATCCCAATATATGCTACCTAATGGATAATTGTGGTTGGATAATATGTATAAATATAAACCATTTAGACATCCTATTAGTTTGTGCTATCCAACACACCTGCACATGACACAAATCATGTCACACTGCAGCAGGACATATCAGACGTATGTAGTTTAGTATAAAGATGATGTGGCAGAGATATATCTGTGACTGAAACAGGAAGTCTAGTGCATCCCACATTTTTCAACATTAACTTTTTATTACAAAATTACAGTCATTCTGGCCTTTAGAAAATTGTGTTTTGTTGGGAGGTGTGGTCGTGCACTCTAAACCCCTTGGCACACATTTATATTTTGAGTAGTTTAAAGCCACACTTTTACACTTATACTTGAGTAAAAAGCTTGAGTTTATACTTCAACTTCTTCAGAAGTATTTTTAAACCCTAGTGTCTATACTTCTTTTGAGTAATGAATGTGAAAACTTCTGACAGCTCTGAGCAAAACTACAATGTTTTTGAAAAAAATGAGAAAAAAAAGCTTGATGTATTTCCACAAGTAAAACATCTGTAAATAAAGTAAAATAGTTTGAAAAGCATAAACGTTGCAAAGACCAAAGAATGAGGCATCCACATCTTGAATGAACTGAACATTTTGACATTTAAATGGCTAAAACAGCACAAGGCATGCAGTGTTAGACTGCAAAAAAAAACCAAACAATAAATCAACCATGACATGATAAAAAGTGTCCAAAGATGCTATATGTTCTCTTATCATGACAGAGGGTGTTATTTTTAACAAACTGTTTCCCCTGGTTTAGGAAGCCTGCAGATCTTTTTAATCTACTGCCATCAACAATTATTTGCTAAGAACAAATTCTATTTTTTTTTTTACTTCAGTGGACAAAGCTAAGCTTATAAAATTTGACATTTTATTTCTCATAGCGTGTGGTCAATAATATTTGTATATTTTCTGTTTTTTCCCAGTTGGGTGGGTTATGAGCACGCCTCCTACCAGGGGCAGCAGTTTATCCTGGAGAGGGGAGAGTACCCCCAGTGTGATGCCTTCGGAGGCAGCAACGCCTATCACATCGAGAGGATGACTTCATTCAGACCTATCGCCTGTTCTGTAAGTCACAACAAGTCAGTCTTTTTGCTACAGGAGACGCCAAGATTAACGTCTGGCATTTATCAAAGAAATATCTGTGAAATTAAATGAACATTAGTTTTGTGTTTACTAAGGTTGTTTAGCTTTGGCAGCCATCTTAAGTGTCATTGACTCCAAACAGTAATCAGTTATAGATGCATATGCAATGTTCATTTCCTGAAAGTTTCATAAAAATGTGTCCAGTGGCTCATTAGGTAGTTTGCTAACAGACAGGCAAAAACTTTTCCATCTGTCTTTGCCTTTTGACAGCAGCTGATATTTAACTTAAACTTGTCTGACCAGACAAACAACTTCCATATTGTCTGTTGTATTCTTTCTCCCTGCTGCACCCAACCCCTGCAGAACCACAGAGAGTGTCGTATGACCATTTTCGAACGGGAGAACTTCATGGGCCGTAAGGGTGAGCTCAGCGACGATTATCCCTCCCTCCAGGCCATGGGCTGGTGCAACAATGAAGTTGGCTCTCTCAGGGTCCAGTCTGGAGCGTGAGTGTCCCCCTGCTACTTTCTTTTCTCTTTTCATAAAATCCCAATTTCAAAACCACTGGAACGTTGTGGACAATGTAAAAAGGGCAATTATTTGCATAATTTATTCACAATGGAACATACATCAAATACAAACATGTACTCTTTGTTCTCATGAGAAAAGAAGGAATTTGATGGCAGCAACACACACACACACACACACAAAAAACATTTTTGGAATAGCACTGTAGTTAAAACTGTGAAACATCCATTTTTCACAATAGTTTGGGAATTTAGGGGACCTGTTGTTGGACGTTTTGTTGTCCCATTCTTGTCTGATGAAGGATTCCAGCTGTTCAAAAGTTCAGGGACTTCTTTTCTGAACTTTAGTTTTTATGATGCACCACGTTTTTAATGAGTGAGAGGTCTGGACTGCATACAGGTCAGTTCAGCACCTGGACTCCTCTACAGTGAAGTCATGCTGCTGTACTGGACGCAGCTTGTTTAACATTGTCTTGCCGAAATATGCTGAAAAAGATGTCTGAATGGAAGCAGATGTCAGAGAAGCAGCATGGCATTTTTTTCTGCTGTTGTGGATGGCACAGTGAACTGTGTTTGCAGACAGTGATCTGTGGAGGTGTGCCTGAGTCTGTACAGCGATTTCCAGAACTGCTTTTAATGCAGTGGCCCCTGAGGGCCCTAAGACCACAATCATTCAATATTGACTTTCAGCCTTTGAGCTCAGCGATTTCTACAGATTATAATCATCTGTTGATGGGATCATGAGCTGGAGATGTTGGGACATTCAAAGTTTTCCCAGTTCTTCATTGAGGATTATTAAACAATATGTATTTGAGTATATTTAGACAATTTACTTCTGATAAATTCAGTTTCCATAAAATGCTCTTTACCCAGTCCTCTGACCGACCTGTTGACAATTAATCTAATTATTCTCCTCCAGTTGTGTTTTTATTAGTATGTGTTACTTTTACAGTGTTGTGTTGTCTTTGTCACAGCTTATTCAAACATATTAAATGTTTACTATGTTCCACTGTAAATAAATTATAGCTTTATGAGGTTTGCATGTTGAATTCTGATTTTACCTACATTTTCCACAACTTTTTCAGAATTGGGGTCAGACTTTTGACTGGATTTTTGTAACAACATATCTTTCAAAATTTCATCTGTACTTCCTTCCTCTCCCACGACAGATTTGTGTGCTACCAGTACCCCGGTTACCGTGGCTACCAGTATATCATGGAGTGTGACCGTCACTGTGGGGAGTACAAACACTTCAGGGAGTTTGGCTCCCACTGCCAGACTCCCCAGATCCAGTCCATCCGCCGTATTCAGCAGTAACAGGTCACATCGCACCTGATCTCCTGTGTGACCCTTCATCCCTGACCCCTCCCCACCCCTTCTCGCTGCCTCCCGGTGCTGAATAAACTGTTTTTCTTTAACCTTACTGACTTCCACCGATGTACCTACTTATCTGAGGCACACGTTCCTTCACTTAAGAATCTTGTGAACTGCATCCCTTTTCTTGACAAATCACAGAACAGTGTACAGAGACAACTTGGCAAATAAAGACTGAATCTGAAACAAATGTGTGGTTAAAGCATGACTAAACAGTTTATCTGATCCATTCACACAGTTGTTATTTCACTTGTTCTTAGCGTTTCTTGTTGCCTTAAGAGTTTTTGTCATTTTTATGATTATGGGATGATTAATAAAGGCTTCCTTGAGGGAGCCATCATTTAAATTAACGTCATCTTATGGTGAAGAAATAATCGATTTGGTCAAACCCTGAAAATAATGTTATCCCACATAATGCCGTGAGATGTCATGATCACAGTGTGTGCTAGGATGACTCTCAGCTACTACCACAATCAAGTTTAGCTTATTATCTGTAAAGCTGACTAAATTATACACAAGTTTGTGTTTTTAAGGTTTGGCTGTAGGGGCTATCTTGATTTGTGTTGACTTCAAAAGTTGATCAGTTGTAGATACACATCCTGACCTTAGCAAACACAAAGATAGATAAAACTCTATTTATTGTACAAATATTGCACAAAAATTTGTTGTGGTAGTAGCTGAAAGATGTTCACAACACAAACTCTTAACTTGACGTTTTGCAACAAATTATGAACAAAGTTATTATTATTTTTTTTTTTAGATTTGACCAAATTGCTTTCGACTCTGTCCTTTTTCGACCAAAGATGATCTCGCTTTAAATCTCTGGTATGAAAGGCTGCAGGTTATCTGCGTTCCTGTCAAGAAATGACAGAATAAATCTATAAATTCCAACAGAAATAATAATATTTTAACATTTTAATTTTAACATGCATTAAACCCTGCAAGAATAGTCTGTCTTTGGAGTACCTGTGTCACCCTGTGGTTTGTTATTATGCAGAGAAGAGCCACATTGTTCTGAAATCTTAGAAGAAGCTTGTTGAAACAACCGTAGATCATTGTGAGATTATCGTGTCCAAACAGCTGCTATACTGTTGGTGTTGAAGCAAATGCTTCTGTACTGTTTTGCATGCATTTGCAACCATTTGGTTACCAGAAACATACCTCATCAAATTCCACCTAAATGCTCCAGCTGTGTTCCGTGAAGCCAAAAATAACAAAGATGAAACTAGTTTTTCCTAAAAGACTGGTTGACCCTCAGCTACTAACAAATCAAGCTTCAGCTCAATATCTGTAAAAATGAAAGGTTTAAAGGATTAAAGGCTCAGTATTTTAAACTAAAATATAAATATCTATCTTAATATATTTATCTTTTAAGTTTTATATAAATAGTTACATGCAGTTATCAGCTGCCAACACACCAGATTTAGCTCAAGATCTGCAACGTTAACTGAGTTATATATTTGTGGCTGTTGTGGCTAAAGTCAATTAGCTGTGAATGCTAACTTTAACTGGGCTGACACCATTATTTAAACATGTTTTATTACTTGTTGAGAGTTTGATTAAGATCCATCTAGTGAATCATTAGATATGTTTGCAAAAAGAGAAACAAGATTGATGCAAACAGTTATCACCAGTTTTAAATAAAATAATGCACAACATGTAGTGCTCCCAGTAAGTGTGGAGGATGACTCTGTTATTGTCACACCATGTTTTAGTGCAATATTTGTAAAACTGACTGAATGATAAACTTGTTTTGTGTTTTATAAGCTCAGTCGGCTGCAGCAGCCTTCTTCTCTACGTGTTTATTTGCATTTTAAATTCACCTTCACTTTTGCCTTTTTTGAGAAAATGTAACTATCCAGTTATGGTAATAATCAAATAAGACAGAATTTTAATTGTAAGGTACACATATAAATTAAATGCCTTGTTTGTCTCTTGGTGTAACTCATCTTTTGAACAATTAATGCTGGAGGGAAGTACCAGCTTGGTGGATGGATGGATAAATAAATAGATATACAAACTGCACACGAAAACTGTGTTCTCAGTGTGTCTCTCATTGCTGTAGGCTTTATGGATTTCTCTGAAATACCCCAGAGTGCAGAAAATTCACATCCAAACTTCCATTGACTGTATTTTAACTCAAAGTATGCTTTTCAATATTGGAAGCAAAGATTTTTTTCTTTTTAGCTGGTCATATCTTCAACTCCTGTTAGTCACCCTCTATGTTTCAAGACTTTTGAAGATTTGCCATGTAGTTTTCACACAATTACTGTTTGGTGCTTATTTTTTTGTCTGCATTCTGTCTGCCTCTCTTTACAACTCGACAGTTGGTGATTGAGAAACACACGTGTACCGTGGTGACCATAGTGAGCCAATGGCAGAAACTAACTATTCGACACTTATTTTGATCTTGGTTCACATCACTTTTTTTTAGTTCATACACCAAAATGTAGCCATTTCCTTTAGACAGTTACAAAGTTATGTTAGAATTTTGGGCCGTAGCTGCATTGGCATCCTTCATAAAATTTCTAGTAAAAAATTATTGCTTCAGAAGGTGATTCTGTGAGATACTGTGTCTTGCGTTTTTGATTATTATTTTGGGAGAAAAGAAAAAGAGAAATGTGTAACAGGCTTTACATGATGTTGTATTTAAACCAGATTTATCGTTTCTTCTGTTCTTCAATGAAGTCTTTATAAACACGATTTTTGAATAGAAAACTGTACGTAAAACTACTATATGCTATTTTCCCTGTGGTTATGTAAGAGTTTTACCACTGCAGGCCAGCGAATGGCACTGTTTCCATTAGAACCCCGTCTATTTGCATCCCTTTGGAGACCCTGACATCAAATTTACTGTTATTTTACATATATTATATTTTTTCTGATGCTGTTTCTTCAGATTTACTGTGAACAACTCAGCTGTCTGTCTGGGTGCAAAACATGATACATAGTGGCTCCCGTAGGATTCAAATAGAGCTAAATGTATTGGAAAATTGTCCTGTAAAGTGGTCGGTTTCGGTTCCAGTGAAGGTTATGCTCAAAAATCAGTGTAGTCCATTCGTCATGTGTATTTAACGGCCGTTGAAGGCAACCAGGTGGCCTCCAAACCCAGAGGTCCAGCTCCGGTCCAAAAGTCGAGCCGCTCCGGGTTTTATGAGCTTCTTCCCCGCCGCAGTGGGAGGAAGTAGAACCACAAAGCACCGTGCTAACAGCAAAAATACAGAAAATTACATCGAGGAGGGGCTCCAGACGATTTTGTTGCTGCAAATCGAACATCCTGGTGGGAAGAAGCCGACGCTGTCCACTGGTGTAAAAACAGCGGAGGAGGTGGGGGACGTTCGAGCTGTCTCTGTAAGCCGAGTGAGTGAGGGCTTTACATGCAGGAACCACTCGGGGCTGTCGCCGCCGCGGAGCACGACGACCTGTTCGGCTTTCCTGCTTCTACTTCACCTCTGAGTGAGAAAACCACCAAAGGAAACCCAGTGACTTTTTACTGTCCAAACGATAATAACAATAGCCCTTTCCGCATCCTTCTCGGGTAACCTCAGGAGGCGAAGTTATCACTTACCAGGAGAACTAACCCCCGCTGACCAGCGCTTGCTCCCTCCCTCCTTTTCCTCTCTGCCACCAGCGGCGTCACGGTCGCCCCACAGTCCGCAGCTCCGCTCTGGATCACCAGGCGTGAAGGTTCGCCCCTCAAGCTCCACGCACCCTCAACGAGCAGCGATGGATTGCGTTTTTAATTCCTGGGTGACCATCTTTTAACCTTCTTTGGACTGGCTGCAGACTTGTTTCTCGGAAAAACGGCAAGACTTCCCCAAACGCGGAGGCGCCAGGAGGAGACGCGGAGCAGTTAGCTCAGATCGCTGCAGGAAATCCGAACTGCTCCGGTGGTTGTTGGTGGGCCAGCTTGTAGCCGCGGTCACATCTGGCGCTTTATTTTTTACACGAAGCTGGCGAGCTGAAGAGTCTTACCATACATATGTATGAGTGGTTTGCTGACTTAGCCTGCTGGCTAGTGGGTTTCGTTTTGCTAGCTAGCGTGGTAGCTAGCTAGCCAGCTAGCAAGCAGGCGAACCCAGATATCTACAGTCGGTTCTGTTTCGAGTGGACCTCATCTGTGATTGGTAATCACACCGTGTGGCTCGGGCTGGATTTGGTGCTAACTCCTCTGATATATTCTCCTGTGGTAGTAGTTTTTGACGCGCCAGTGCGTATCAGCTTTAACAGGAAGGACGGCTTAAAAAAGGAAAGACAAACAAACAGCAGTCAGTCAGTTTTTCTGTGGGTTTTACGGACTCGTGAGTCTGCTCTTTTTATTGTGATTTATTTAGCAAATTTTGTAGCACCGGAGGGCAACATTCAGCCTGGTGCGTCCTTTTCTCCTGAATCTTCCTCACCGGATTTCGAGCGAATATTGAGGCGAGGAACAGCCACACGTGTCCCTGTTTGCTTCCTTGAAAACAAACAAACAAAAAAAGCTGACTTTGCTGCTGCTATTAAGGCCAAAAAGAATCGAACCACAGCTCCGTTTTGACTGCCATTTCCCCTGAAATTGGAGCATTTTTTGTCGCCTGCGCAGTGTTTACGTTTAAAAAAAAACCCCAACTCATCAGAACCCCTCATGTCTGGCTGGAGACAGACCGGCCATTCGGACACTTGAGCGGCAGAGATGTGCAGGATTTGACCGCCCTCCAAAGGCACCGACAGGCGTAAGAAAAAGGAGCCCCGTTTCCTGCCTCATCACACCCGCAGAGAAAAGCTGCAGTTTTAGCGCTAAATGGGATTACAGGAACGGTGATCTTGTCGAGAGGGGGGTGGGGGGAGGGTGGCACTTGACTGTTCATGTTTGTCACCCTCTATGTCTTCCCTAGTGAATTTCCTTCATTTTTGTTTTTTAAATTAGTATTTTTTTTTTGTAAAACCTCAACGATGATAGCTTGACTTGAACGGCCGCAGACAGCGTCACGGTTCCGGTCCCGGCCCTGGATGTTGCTTCTTATCTGCTGGAGGAAGCCATTTCTAGTTGTTTGCTTTTAATTGCCAAAAATAAAGAAGCCGTTCCCCGAAGCCGCGCGGCGTTATTGATCCGGTTGGAAAGATGGCGGACCTTGAAGCTGTACTCGCCGATGTCAGCTACCTGATGGCGATGGAGAAGAGCAAGTCTACCCCGGCGGCCCGGGCGAGCAAGAAGATCATCCTCCCGGAGCCCAGGTAGGCTCACCGTCCGCGGGGCTCGTTGGTCGTCAGTTCTGCGTGCTTCCTCCTGCGAAACCCACCGCTGGTTTCTGCAAAAAACCCAGCAGCAGCTCGGGCTTCTTTAAACAGCAACTAAAACAACCACGCAGCCTTTTATCACCCGCCTCCAAAAGCTAACGATGTGGATGCTTGTCTGTTGTGTTAGCAAAATATCTCACTGGGGTCGTCTTAAATTAATCTCCCAGAAAGTGATCATTGAATGGACACGTCTAACAAGTTTTAGGGGTTAAGGTGGATGCCACAGCTAAACTATCTCGGTAAACGCAAAAGTTTCTTTGCCTCAGTCAGTTTCTCAGATTTTGATTTGGTGTGGTAGTAGTCGAGAGTCATCACCAACTTACACTCAGAGCGCTCATGGGTAAAGCAGGATCTGTTGAACTATTTGAGTCAAGTTTCGGTCCTCTTAGCAAATGATCATATAAACTACAGGTTGCATTTTCATAAAACTCACAGATAGTCAACTTTTGATGTAAGCCTGCAACCTGCAACATTTTTGTACCAGATTCAAGATGGCTGCCACAGCCAACTGACATTAGAGAACGCAAAAAGATGACTAACACTAAAAATTTTTGCAGAAGTAGCTGAGCAAGACCTTCAACACATACTCTGAGCACTACACAATGTGCTGCATCGTTTATTCAAACTTTGGCATTTATTGTTAACCCCTTTTACTCTGTTAGCAAAATATCTCCTGAGCTAATAGATGGCTTTAAAGAAAACACCTAACACAGTATCAAGATGGCTGCCACCATCAGCCAACACAAAAATTGGCTCAAACGTGGTGTTGGTAACTGAGAGCAGGTCTCAATTCATAGTCTGAGCGCTGACCCATGTCCTGAGATGTCAGTTTTGGATTAAATTGTTTGAGACGTCAAATAACAAGGTTTGACCTAAAACAGTCAACTTTCATCATGCACGTGGCGGGCGATATGCAATCCCCCAAGGAGAGTCAGGCGTTGTAGCCTTTACTCTCCCATATGAAGCACCAATGTCCTTTCTGTCCTCTCCTTTGTGCTTCTGGCACACATCTGTCATCCCATCACTGGACTGATAGTTGTATGATGCAGTGTTTTAGAACGTTTCCAGAGGTTATTGTCTGTAATAGCACAGCTGCACGACTAGTACGTCCAGGCTTTGATCTAGACCCCACTTCCACTCATCCTTGCCTTTAGTGAGCACCCACTGTCTCTGTCAAACAAGACTAAAGCCTCAGCCTGATAGAGGTGCCACCCCTTCGTTTTCTGTTTTTGCCATCATAATTGCCCATCTTTTATCCCCTTTGCAGCAGCTTGTCAATGGCTTCAAAGTGCCTCTTTTAGGACAGGTTTTAGCCCCATAGTGTGCAACTTGATTGAACAGGATGTGGTTAAAATTTGGTCATTGAGAGAGTTGCTTTTCAAGTGAAAGCTTTTCAAATATGACTGGGTCTTTTTCTGGCCCAAGTCAAACTGTAGCTGTGTAGGAAAATGATTGGGTGACTCCTATATTTTGCCACATTTCTTTCACAGAAGTGAAGAAGGCCCTCAATGTTACATGTTTGTAAGACATTTAGGTTAAATAAATATAAACTGAGAGCATGTCTCATCATCTGCTCTGTCAATTTGTGACTTTTCTTGACATGTCCACAAAAAAGCAGTGATTCACACAGCTCATGGTAATGAATATTTATGCAGGTTTTTTTTAGTAAAGTCCATTCTCTCACTATGGAGAGAATAAAGTCTCACAATGGGAGCGCACACACACGCACAATGAGATTCAAGTGAGCACATAAAGATTCGAGTTCACAAGGAACAAGATTTGAGTGAGCGAGTCAGAATTCGAGACAGTAAGCAACTAGATTTGCATGCACACGAGTGCAGATCCATGCACACTTGTGATTGTGACTTAATGCTGCATTCAAGGCTGGTGAAAAGTTGGGAAATCTGAGCTTTACCACATTTACTGGGTTATTGGGAAAATACATTTTTGACTTATAGATTATAGTCCTCACAGTATATTAAAACGTAGTTACATTGACAATACTGGGTTCCAAATAAGTCAAATTTGTGGAATAAACAGCTGAAATAAATATCAAATGGGTAGATTATTCTTTCGTGGAAAAAGTTTGTGGAGAAAATGTATTTTTCAACTTATTCTTTTTAGGTTATTCCAGCTGTACATTCTACAAAATATAACAATTTTGGAGCCCAGTAATGTCAATGTAAGTGTGTTTTAATATATCATAGGGTTTATTACCTATTGTGCTGTGTTGTGCACATGCAAATTATGTTGCTTGCACGCTCAGATCTTGTTCCTCCAATGCTCTCCCATCGTGAGACTTAATTCTCTTCATACATAACCAAATAAATGTGCCAGCCCAGTTATGTTCTCATTTGTATCTTAGAGTCTAATAGGTTGTACTATACAGCCCCATCTCTGTAATAGTTGGGACGTTGTGTAACATAAGTACAAATAAAATGTAATCATTTACAAATCTCTTAAACCCATATTTCCCCCCACAGTGTAACATAGTAAACACATCAAATGTTTCTTCATGGAATCTTGATCTTGAGCACTTCATGTACTCAGGAACACCTTCACACTGTAACCACCATTTACCGTGCCACCCTCAAAAGCAGGTTAAAGCCATGTCAGACCAAATAGAAGCCATTTGTGAACTCTAGCTGTAAAAGCTGCGTTCTTCTCTGGGACAAAGTTCTTTTTAAATTCACCAAGACAAATTAAAATCTGAATGTTTTTTTTAGGGATGATGGATAACCCGTAGAACTGTTCTCCTTAGGTCCTGGACCGAAATAACTTTAAACAGGTGTGATGTTGCCATAAAATTCAAATTTACCTTGTTTTATTGGGAAAAAAGGTTCAGTTTCTTTGTTTTAACAGTTGATTGGTTTATTGTTACATTGTGAATAAAACTTGTTTAAGATTTGCAAAACATCTTCTTTTATCTGATATTTTATGAAATGTCCTAGCTTTCTCAGAATTGGAGTTGTAATTTTTTGCTGCTTGTACTTTTTATTTCCTTTAGCTAGAAGTTCTTGCATTTGGTGGCATCAACAGCTCACAACAAATATTTTGATATACAGTATGTTATTAATAAGTAATGTGTTATCTAATTTCTTTCTATACAAATTAAACTTAAGAACTACTTAAATTTAAATCAACAGGCGAGATGTTCTGCTATTTTTTTCCTTTTGATTTTAATCACACTAATTGTTCATGACTATGAACCATCAGTTAATGTTTGCAAGCTGATAAAGCGTATTTCCTTCCTCCATGTCTGCTACTGGTTTCGCTTCTCGTCAGCGTTGATCTGAAAATGAACTTACAGAAACTAGAAGACTGCTTGAGGCTCCCAGTCCATTACAGCAGCATTCTGCCATGCTGAGTTTTTGTCACATCAAAATGAATACACCCTGGCAGTTTATGCCTTCATGCACCCAGGCTGCTGGTGAACCATCCCACTGAAGAACAGGTGCAGAGTCCCTGGTGAGGTGGACAGTACCGCCCGCTAGCATCTACACTTTGTCAAAGCTTGGCTTTAATGATTGATTTGTTGGTTCACAGGAAAACTAGCACAACTAATGCCTGATTCACACAGCAAGATTTGAAAATTGTCTGTTGATTTTTGAAATCTGAGAGACCCCACAAATAAAAAAAATCATAACTATAACAGGTTTGGTCCTACTGTGTGTGGTGTGTGGCAAAGACAACACATCCTTCATGAACGTTCAATTGTCACACGAGAAATCTCAAAAAAACCTCTCAAACGATCAAACGTGAGTTCAGAGTAAATTAAACGTGGCTGACAAGAAAGAAGCAATGATGAGCGTTTGTGGACTATTTTTAACAAAGAAAAACAATACAGTCAATACTCGTCATGTAGGGGTGGGCCATATATCAGTCAAATAATACCAATATTTTTATTCCCAGCAAAAGGAATCATTTCATCATCAGCTAATTTCATGGCGTAAATACGTCACCTCATTACATAGTGGATTACTCTCCTGTGGGTTGTGCAGATATACAGTGTTTTATATTTTGAATACGAACAACCAGATACAGAGCAGACCACTATAATAAAGAAGTGCAAGAAATCTATAACATCGGAAGGGAGAAATCCCTCCACCTTATTTCATCTCAAGCATCAGCACCTGATTTTGTTCAAGGACAGCCCTAAAGCTCGGGAGGAAAGCTAAGGAGCTAACACTATAAAACGAAAACAAAGTACGCTAGTTGAGCATGGCATTGCAGAATCTTTTTTATTTGTATATTGTTAAAATAATCTTTAAATTATCATTAAATAAAAATGGTTTAAACATTAAGACTGTCACAAAAAGAAACTTCAATGGCTTTTGTAAATAACTACCATTAATTAGGAAATCAACTCCTTTCTAATTAGGAATTTGGAAACATTTGTAATCAACCATGAACGCTAGACACTGAAAGGAGTCTATTGAAAAAATGAGGCCCTACATGGACAAGCTTGTGATTCAGCAACACATCCAGAAACTAGTACCTGTTCATAGCAGATAACAAAGTAATCCTAGCTTGTGCTCAATTCTAAATAAACGTTAAAGCACCTCATTTGACTCATGAGCACATCATCGAGTAGAGAATCTGAAAGAGAGGATCCACTGACAGCAGATCAGCTGGGGAGTAAAAGCGATTCCCACGTAGGGTTCAGGTTTTTTTGTATAGGGGGGAACATAACAAGCACAGCTTTTGTGGTTTTCTGCTAGAAATGAGCTCCATTATTTATTACAGACCAGGATACTAAAGCTGCACTGATAAAAGCATCAGCTAATGGAGTTATAAAAGCACTATTACATGGTTGTTGAGTAAATCAGTCAGCGATGCGGGACTCACATTAAAATGAAAATGTACTTAAAACATGTCATTCAGGTCATTATTCCAATAATGTATCCATTATGAGGGGATGAAATGATTACATTCTGTTTTCTTCCTGTGCAGTGTGGTCCCATAACATGTTGCACTTGAGTGCTTCACAGGAATTACTCCGATTTGGTTTGTAAAAGATCTGAGCGGATGAACACAAAAGGAATGTGAGAGCAGATAGGCGGCACATGGACTGTACCTCTCAAACCACTTCCTGAAAATAGCGGAACACGGACTGTAGAGATTCTCTTCAAGTTGACTAACATACGTGAGCTTCAGTAGCGGCACCAGTGTGATGCTTTGAGACATTTTAGTGGGGTGGGCCTTTAACTCTAAAGCAACTGTCTCCAGCTAAACTTAGTCCAGTTTTACTGTATTAATACCACTTGTAGTTTTAAATGTTAAAATATTTTTGACAGTAATATATTACAAAATTAGAATTTTTTTTAATATAACACCACTCACAGTACGAATGTTTGAGTGAAAATGTGATTACAGTTATGAAACCAACGCTGCACACCTATAGGATGTTTTGCCTTTTAATAACTTTATTTTAGTCAATAAGGAGATTTGAAAGATACTTATTTAGCACAGGTAATCCTTTGCTCTTACAAAATAATGGCAGGTTTTGGTTTACAAGATTGGCAAATTTCTCCCTTACCATGACCCTTACCATGTTTGGAAAGTTTTGTCACGCTTGCCAGTAAACTGAGAAGGGACGCTTTTCCTTGCTGCACTGCTGAAAGCACGTACAGGAAATAGGGCAGCACACAGAAGCTAGTGTTGTTCATGTCGCAAGCTTCTCAATAACAGGTGGTGGTTGGCGATATTCTCACCTGACATACATGACTGACATAAAAAAAACCAAAAAAGCTTCTTATTTTTGCTCATTTTGCCTAATGTAGTATACACCTCTTCAGTGATGTGCACAGATCGACTTCATGCGTGAAGCAATTTTTTGCGGCTGAGGTGGCGGAGCAAGTTGCTTGTGTTGCCGCCCGAGGCACAGCTTTCGCTCGGTTTGTGGAGTGCCGTCATTTGATTGGGATCCAAGCTTTTGCAACCGGGTTACTTTTACACAACAGGCCACACCCTTTTTGGGCAGGATTCACCTGGGGCATTGCCCTCGGCTGTTGTGTCTGCCTCGGTTTGTCTTTCCATGCTTTATGTGACTGTCTCTTCCACGCTTTGGCTTGCCTTGTGCTGCTCTGTTTCTTGTATTTGTGCGTTCAGCGGTGCAGCAGTAAAACATGTCCTCGTGAAGCTGTTTACTGGTGAGCGCAACAATGTTCTGGCTGTTCAAACCAATAATGCCAGTCTACGGAAAATTCATTTAAAAAAAAAAAAAAACGTTTTTGGTACAAACCGCCCGGTATACAGCCTAGCTGTAGGTCATGTGACAATGTACAGATGTTTTAATAAGTTATAACATGCCATAGTCTTTATAAGTTGGTGTTGCCAAAACTGTTTAGCTTAGCTTTGGAGATGGTCTTAAAATTAGGTTGACGCCAAATCTTTTTATGTTGTAAATGTATATCAAATTATTACTTTGTGAGAGTTTCATAAATACTGACTAGTGGTTTAAGAGATATTTTGCTGACAGATTTTTTTTGTACCAATTTCTTAGCAGACTTTTAAGCAAAACATATTGTGCCATGTGCAGGGAAGATGCTCACCTACTATCACGCCAGATTGTTTGCTGATTATTTACAGGTTTGGCAGTTCTAGTCACTGTTGTGTTAGCTGAGTTAAACTGGCTGTGGCAGCTATCTTGAATAGGGTTGACTCAAAAAGCTAATCAGTTTTAGATGTGCATCTAGTAACTTTCTGAGGTCAGTTTTTGTAGGCTCTTAAAAATGTACAAAAGATAAAGCAATTAAATGTATTTGTTCAAAAGTCATTTAGAAAGACTTGTTTTTCCTAGTTAGTGTAGGTCTGCAGTTGGCTCTTGGGACCGTTTTGTGCAGTAAAGTGATTTTACTGAAATATTTAAAACACTATTGAAAAATAAGTAAAAATTATACATAAAAATGTTATAATTCAATTTCAAGACCATATTTCAGCAAAAGCAGCAACAGTAACATCGTTTGCAGACATTAAACTGGAAAATGTTATTACTCCTATTTCCTGTCATAGTTAATGTGACTAACTCAAATAACATTTATATTAATTGTTTGGGCTATGGCAAAACTAATAATCTCTACTTTATTTAACTTCTGCTTGAAAGCGAAAACAAAGTCTTCTGTGATAACAATGCCTGCAGTGTCTCACAGCTATCAAACATGAGGTTTAAAATTAGCTAATATAGCCTTCTTTTCCCACCTGTATGACATTTTTGAGAAACGTCTGTCTTACAAGCCTAAAAATTGATCTAAACTCAACCCTGATTTGGCTAGCCGTTAGCCTGGAAGAAGACGCCTTCCCTTTTCTTCATACTCTGTTTAATGACTGATCTCATGACCCATAAGGTAGTAACTATTTGATAAAATATAGACACTTTAAAAGTGACCAGACCTTTAAGAGTTAGGTGAATTGCATCAGATTGTGTGCCGTTCATTATAAATAAGTTGTCAGAAGTAATCAGTTTTCACCCTTTCATAAATTGGTAAATTAAAAGATAAAAATTGATCAAACAAACCTATCTAAGGTCTTAAATACATCCCTTATTTACATTGTCCTATTTTAGCAAATTGTGTGCGGGGGTGGGGGTGTTCTCTTATCCCTTCCTTCACTTTCACCTGACTTCTGCCATCTACACATTGCAAACCCTGCAACCACGACCCCCATGGCCTCTGGTCTGCTCTGGATCTAACACATTTCTGCTACATTTTTAGCAGGCCAAGGTTAATTCTCCATGCAGAGAGGTGAGATTTTGGCAGAAACACTGGAGGCTGTTGAGATGGGAGGTAAAGAGAAGGGTGAGGGGATGACGTCCTGTTTTAGAGAAAATCATGAAAGAAGTGAGATAGGCCAGTTTAGAGCCACAGGACTTCTGGATGTACCAGCATGGGTCTTTGTTGTGTTTGTTCCAAATAAAGTTGAATCTGGTACGATGAGGCTGTGTATTGATGCAGCTTTGGTATTAAACCTAGATGATAGAGCTGATTTATTACAGCTGTTTACAGATAATCTTATCTATTTATCGATCAAACGAAAAAGGCTCCAAGCAGCTTTGCTTCGACAAACCCAACAAAAATAAGAGTAGTTTAAAGTGCGGTTACATTTGGGTACCAAAAGCAGCTTCCCATGTAATCACTTGTTTTAGTTGCAAATTGTTTCCTGGCTGCTACTCCTGCTGTTTAGTGATATTTTCTCAGTAGCGACACCTACAGTTTAGGAGGACATCAGCAGTAAACACTGAATATGTGATGATATATTGATGATGTGATAAAGTCAGGTTTATCTTTTATCATCTAATAGTTCTTAAGTCATTTAAAGACAGCACTTATTATGGCTACAAATATACATTTGTATTTATTGGCACAACGTACTCACTTAAAAGAATTACACCACACTACTGCTATAAAATGACTGTGCCCTGTTTCAGTCCCAAATATTCAATATTCAGAATGCTGTAATCGCTCATGTCTATTGATTCATAGACAAACTAATTGCCATGTTGATATTTTCACACAGTATTGCAACTTTCACAAAGAAGGGGAATTTGATTTAGCACATGAAGACAAAGTGTTTGATGAACTCATGTCTCATTTGAGCTGCTGTATTTGAACTAAAGAGTTTCCTGATGTGACAGGACCTCGCTAGCTCTTGCTGTTTCACATAAGACTCTACTTTTTCATGTCACACATACCAGACTGCAGTGACCAGCATCTATTAGAGACTCGTATGGTGAAGAGAAAGATCAATCACAAGTGGAAAGCATTTAGGAAGCTTCCCAAGAGTGGACGTCTTGGCAAATTCACTCCAAGATCAGACTGAGCAAGGCTGAAAGAAACTGGGCAGAAAAAAACAGAGCTCTGCCAGCTGACAGGTTAAATGCTAAAGTTCTTTACATTACAAAACAGCTGAGAGTTGTTGCTTCTAAAGGAGGTTTTGTGAGTTGTTGAATCATGGGGTGGACTTGTTTTTTCATAGTTTATCTAGCGTTAATAAATAATGACATGGTGGAATCTGTTGTGGGTTTTGTGTCAACCTGAGGTTAGATTTGCCAGCAGATATCATTTCTAATATGGTGATGGCTTTCTGAGTGTAGGACAGTTTTTTTATTTGTGGGATGATGATGATGGTGGTGGTGGTGGCGGAGGCACATGCTTAACAAGCTCAGACCTTTATGCACATGAGTTTAATCTCCCTACAACTAAGGGTTCATCATAATGGTGCTGGTGTTACATTTGTCACAGTCCAGCCCTCGAGTCCCAGCATCATAACAAGCCCTTGTAGATGTTATACCCTTATTTATCACAGGGTTCTGGCAGTCATCCTGTCACTCAAACCTCGCTGTCGCAGCGGGAGCTTCTTTGTCTTTCTCCCCGCTGCGGTCATCTGTTCCTGTAAGCGACTGTTGATGTGTAGAGTTGCTGTTTCCAGCTGGGGTCTGCTTTGGTAGAAAGTGTTGGGGAAGTTACTCTTCAGGCTATTGAGCAGAAGGAAAAAAAAAGACTTCTTTAGTCCATCTTGATCTTGTGGTAGCAGATTTCTTATAAGTATGATGTTCTGCTTGTGTGGTGCTGAATTGTTTTACTTGGAATATTTTTACAATGCATCTTTGTTTTTAGTATCAAACTTGTTGGTTAAAGCTGTCTGTACAACAGGCATTCTTACCCAGCTTTCCTAGTCAGACTGTAGCTCAATGTGTTGCTCCCTGATGTGTTTTATTGTCAGATAATGTGTAGCTTTTACAGTAACTGTCGTAATGTGGTGTGAGGAGTGGTTTCATGCATGAAATCTAGCGTCAGTTTGCTAATGATTCAGTGGGGCAAGCAGGCCTCATGTAAAGAGGAAGTCTTTACTTCCTGGGTTCTTGTTCCTGCAGCTGAATGTTACCATGTTGCATTTGGTGATTGCTGATCAGGTTGCACTGACCCACATTACTTTCAAATCGTCTATTTAGACCATTCAACAGGTGGATCTTGTGTCATTTGGTTTTAGGTTTTATGTAGACTCCTTAGTTACTGCTTTGTAGGTCTTCGGTTTAAATTTCAAAGCAGAACAAGAAAGAGGACAAGAAGAGTTATAGGAGTGAAGACTCACTTTACTTTGTGCTGCAGATGTTTAAAGAGGAGCACCTACTACCACTACTACTACTACTACCACACACTGGTGACAGATAAAAAACTTCTGCTTCAGCAAATTAATGACGTTTTGAGAATCTTCAATCAACGTACACCACATGAGACCCTAATGAGCTAAAACGAAAGTGGCTTAAACAAATTTATAAATGACCGAGAAGGGCCACAGTATTGATGGCATGACAGCAAAGTGAAACCTAAAACACCTCAAATGTTTAGTAGGAAAGAGTTTGTCCCAGGTGACCTGAAAGTTCCCGTAAAGTTAAGGTCTGACCTTTTAGGAGTCTGATCCATGACCGATGGGTCTCGATGTCACTAACATAGTATGTCCTGAACGATCAAATTCCATCCTGTTCATTAAAAGTGCAACAGCTGCTCACCAATTTTCTGTCTTAAAAACATGGTATCACAGTGAAACTTGGTTGATTTTAGTTTTGCCTTCTGAGTTACAAGCTTAAACTCAATAAAACTTAATAAAAACTTAACTTAATAAAAATGCTTGCTACATTCTACACCCCTTCTCTCACCTTGGAATTTGTTCATCCCAACTCAGCTGAGCTCTGATGGCTCTCATCTCCAACACATTCAGCTGCAGAGATGAGACAATTTGGTTTGGAAAGTTTAAAACTTGAGAGTGACTCTTTCTGAACAGGTAACAGATGAGAAATGTAAAATCTCTAAGTAATAATTACACTGTTTAGTAGTGCAAGAGTCCACAAGTTCATGGTCATAAAACATGGAAATTAGCCTTTAAATTGATATCTGCCTAGGTCAAAGGTTATATTTGGGTGTGTGAGTCTCTTAAGGCAGTACTTTGGGCTGAACAAGCATCTAAACAAAAACTGGACTAAATGTGACCTAAAAGTGAAAGATTTGTACATTTCTACATCTGTTCCATATATACATTTAGTCACAGTTTGTTTAAAAAATAATAAATAAAGAACATTTTATAACAAGTGGTTATCTGTTAATCTGTCCAGTTGTTCTTGAGATGCATTACTAACACACATTATCATGCATCGACTAAAGCAAATCAGGTTTGTTTTATTACAATTAAACACTTTGTCACTGACTATAGTTTTGTGTGCTAGATAAGCCTTTGCAGCTAAATAATAAAAATAATAGTCAGAATGCAAGGATTTTACACGAAAAGTTGCAGAAAATGAATTAACAAGGCCTAGTTCGAGAAGATATTTGATAACAACTATGTATTTTGGTGTGTTTCCATGGAGGAAGTGGGTTTTTTACAGCTGAGTTTCAAAAAGAAGATCCAGAAGATTAGTTGATTTGTTGAAGTCTTTGTGCAACCTGTGCAAATTTAGTGTTTATTGCCTGCCTTACATGGTGGTGGGCAATCGTGTGTTTGTTGATCTGGTAGTAAAATATATTGTTAAGCAGGAGGGGTGAACAGGAGTGGGAGGTGCTAAAAAAAGATTAATTATATCACATCGGATCCACATACAGTCTAGAGTATGAGAAACAGAGCAGTTTTTTTCAGAATGATGAACACCCTAGTTTGGACCGAGGAGGAAGTCAGGCTGCTCCTACATGTTGAAAAGTCTGAGTGGGACAACAGAACTTTACTATCAGCTGTTGCTCACTTGTTCTGCTGCTCAGGCAGAAGAACTATTGACTGCAGCTGCAGATAGAGCGCTCAGTGACAGTCACACCTTTGCAGAGGGGTTTGCAAAAAACTCCACCTGAGACCTGGATTCAGAAATCTTGAATTTCAGAGAGAATAAATAAAATTGTCATGTACACGAATGCAGCAGAAAAACTACGGTTTTATTCAAAATCCATGTCAAGTAAACTGGGCCTCTAGATTTTTGTGTATTTCTCTCCGGATGTTTTTTGAGAAGATGATATGCTGCTATTTTGCTGGTGGAAGTATAAACATCAAAACTTAACGATGCGACTCAAATAAGAAGCTGTTACTTGTGAACTCAACCAACGAAACCTAATGTTAGCCTTGCATGTGGTCAGTGAATGTTTGCTGCAGTAATTGCAGGTGATGCTTTGCTCTTACTCTCTTGTCCTTAGTGTAAAGTGCTGATAATGTGTTAATGGGCCTACGAGGGGGGTGCTAATTGATTCATTCTTCCAAGTCTTATTCTCATTAACACTTATTCCCAGGCCAGATTGTATCTCTCTAGACTCCCTCCCCAGAATCCTCTCATGTCCCTGCCTGTGGTTCCACTCCCGTCAGGGGATAGGTGGCAGGGAGAGTTCCAAACCTGGGTCAGGATCTCTGAGGAAACTGGAGGAACACGGAGTGCTGTGTTGCATGCAGTTGATTACGCCAGCTGTAGTTATGTACATTAATCACTTTCTTCCTCTCTCTCACCCTTCCTGTCATTGCAGTATTCGAAGTGTTATGCAGAAGTATCTGGAGGAGAGAGACGAACTGACGTTTGACAAAATTTTCAATCAGAAAATTGGTAAGTTTTACTGTTCATTTTTTAGCATATTGAATGAGAATATGCACCTCTAAAGAACCAGAAGAAACACAACAATGCTATCATTCATTATCCTGACATCTTAATGTTATCAAACCTATTCATTAGAACCATGCATAAACTAACATAAAAAGTCACATTCTGACAACACCATGCACCTTCATTCATCTAGATTTATAGTCTTTATTGTCATGGCTTAGATTTCAGGGTTTGAGTACCTAATATTAATACAAAAATGAATAAATCAATGTGAATAATGAAAAGAAGATGAGAAAAAGCTAATCAGATAACTAGGTTGTACATTAAAACAGTTGATGCATGCACATTATGATACTGTGTACATGTGGGGGTGGGGAAATAATTGAGGTACTAAGAAGTCTTACAACGTGTGGAAAGAAACTGTTAGTGAAACTGGTGGCCTTTGCATGGATTGCTCTGAACCTTTTACTTGATGGTAACAATTACAACAGATGGTGGGCAGTGTGTGATGGGTCTTTAAGGGCGTGGCTTGTGCGATGCAGGAAGCAGAACAAGAAAGGTGTTGATGTCTGGCAACTGTACACAGATGATTCTTTCAGCACTTCTAATCACATGCTGTATGGCCACCTGTTCTGCTTTAGTGTCCTTGGTAAACCACACAATCGCACAACACAACACTCAACTGCACAGCAGGTAAAGTTCACAAATAGCCGCTGAGGCAGATTTTCTTTTCTTAAGTTTCCTTAGGTAGAAAACGGAGCTTTCCTAATGAGAGAATATGTGTGAATGTTCCAGGATAAGTTCTGTGTCACTGTCAGACCAAGAAACTATAAACTGGAGAGCCACTTAACCTCCTTTACTTTGATGTGAGGATGGTGCTGACCAGACTTCCAAAATTACTGTTTTTAAATTCAAAGGCAGGTTGGAATCATTACATCAAAATGCTAGAAACTAGAGAAACTGCATTTCCTGCATTAATTGAGTTCTGAATTACTGCTGAAATGAGTTGAAGAATCTAAAACTAAATTTTAAAAGTTAAAACAAGCAAAGCAGAACAAAAACCTATCTAAGCTAGGTTTAAAGGCTTAAACTAAAGTAGCAAACTAGCTAAAAGTTATATTATCAAACCTGTAGCTAAACTCTAACGGTGGCAAAACTGTTGTTAAAAGCTAGGAGTAGAAAACCAGTAGTTAAATGAAGCAAAGGGTAGAAGTAGTCTGAGTCTAAAAAAGTACAAAAGAAACCATCAACAGGAAAACTGTTGTGTGAATGCTGAGTCAGTATTAAGTCCTTTTAGTCCAGCAGCACACCCAAGCAGTTTAAGCAGTGTTTGGGCACATGTATGAGTCTCATTTCCTGGGTAGACTATTTTAGGATTAAAATGATGAGCTGTCCGTTAATGGTCAACTATACATGCACAGTTTGTTGTTGTGATTTAGTGTTATGTTTCCTGCTTCCTCCGGCTCTTTGGAGTGATGGCACTGACAGGGAAAAAGGCTGATGGAATTGTGGAACTTACCAAACAAAATGGGATTCAGTATAAACCATGTAATCTAAAATAATTTGGGCAAGTTTCTGAGGTATTTTAGCCACTGCGGAATTTGGGGAAAAATAAAATGTATTGCACAGGGCCCTAGCAGTGCTTTTGTGTCGGCTCCACTGAGTGTTTTCATTCTGAGCAGACAGGCTGTGTGCCAGCAGTTGTGGCGTACCAGGGGACCACTGCCGCCCTGCAGACTTGTTCTAGGTTTACTTACTCTTCACTGGTCTCAACCTCCCGTAAGAATAGACTGTGTTAATTGCCCCAGCCTCGTTCTCTTTCTTTTCAGCTGCATTTTGGTCTGTCACACAGTCCTCTTAATGATCTCCCGCCTTTTGGTTGTGGGCGATGATGTTTTTCCCTATGTGTGTTTGTACTGTGTATACATTTGCTGTGTTAGTAAAATATCTCATTAACTACTGAATTGATTTTAATAAAATTCTCAAAGTACTAATTGGATGCACATCTGTAACTCATACACTTTTGAAAAGCCCAACAATAGCTACAACTCAATTTTACAGCGATCACTTTTGACTTCACTTCAAAATCATCTAGGATGCAACAGCAGACCCTGTCTGGGAGACATATACTGTTCTTGTATGGAGGACTGTCAGCTCTGCCTCATTACATAGTGGACAGTGACTGTGATGTAGTTATCTTGAGCCACACTTTTCCATGCATCTGCAGTCACTGCAACATGTTCTACTGCTTTCAGCTCCACCTTCAGATTAACCTTTTCAACATGATACCAAGCTGATACTGATGTATTGCAAAGATCCTTTCTGTTTGGGGTGGGGGTATTACAAATGACAACAATAAAATAATAAACATACCTGCTTTTTTATCAGCTTGCTCCATCACACACACATGATCCCTAATTTTATGTAGTAATAATTTACCTAAACCATCGGGTGTTCACATTCCTATAACCACAAATGCGGTCACAGCCTTGTGGCACACATCTACCCTCTGTCAGGAAAAAGTTGTCTCCTTGGTATTTGTAAAATGAGTCACCGTTGCAGCTCTTAATTTAACTTTATGGTGGGTTTACAATGGGTCCAACGGACCTGTAAATGAAAACAAGCATTTACATTACTGTTACAACCTAGCTGATATTCATAACTAATGTAAGTTAAAATGTCATGCTAACGTCTTAAACACTAGGCTTACCTGGAACAGACGAAGATATAAGGCTGTTGAAAATTGTGCACTCTTCAGTCTTGAGAGAAATTTTGTGCTTAACCAGGTGCTTTCTCAGATTTGAAGTATTCCCACTGCTGGCCTTGCACTTCGTGTCACAAATATTGCAGCATGCTAATCTGCATCATATTTAGAAAATTGTAGCCATGCTCTTGAACGCTTTCTACCATGCTTGCTTTGCTAAGTGTACCAGCAGCTATCGACGCCATTACGCTCTTGTGCGTGCAGTGCTGTGTTAAAGTCCAGCATGGAAAAATCACCCTCTCTATCACGCCCTCAGTGTCACAATGATACGAAGGTACCGAAACGTGGTATCGTCTAATTTTACGTGAATTGGTACTCAGTAGCATCAATAAAATTTGGTCAGTGCCTGTAAAAGTACCTGACTCTACCCATACCTACAGACAGGCAGTATTTTTCAACCATCATTAAAACCACCTTGGTTGAAAACTGTGCCAAAATAAGCACAAAACATTTTAGGACAAACATAACAAATATGTGATGTAACTTCAGGAAAAAAAATCTTATTTCACATTAAAATATCTCTTACATCTGCTTTTTGGGGCGTTAATGAAATACCTTCAGATTTCAGAAAGTTTAGAGAACTCTTTCTAATGTTCTAGAAATGTTCATATGCAGCCTAATACCAGGAAATAGAAAATATTTAACTAGTAGGTCCTGATAATTATTTCTGTCCCTCTTTTTAACCATAGATGTTTTATTTTTTACAACACTTTTGAAAAAATCCTGGCCTAAAAGTTTTGCCTTACTGTTTAAACTTCCATCATCCTTTGAATCAGTGAGCTTCATTTGAATGTCTTTGGTCACTGCGTGACACAGTATATGCTCAGGTCCACATTTAGAATTTTTTTGTTGTTTTCAGTCTAGTAGGTGTTGGCACATGTTTAAAAGCTCTTTTGAGCCTCCAACTTGTGTTACTGGTTTTGTGAAACCTTTTTAACCATACCAGGTTATGGGGCCATTATTGTAGCAAAAACATTTGCAAATGCGTGTAGAGAGTTGTGTGTGTGTATCAGAATCTGCAAATGTGTAAAACAACTTATGTGTGTAATC
>JAVKLF010000033.1:4495137-4510291 GCA_034783495.1 Millerichthys robustus
TAAATATGTAGACTTAAGGCAGATCTGTAAGCACTTTGGTGCTCATATGTTTTTTTTACCAGTTAGTCAACCAGTCATACAGTAAGGCCCAATCAGTCTCCAACCCAGGTGGGGGGATGGGCAGGTGCTGCAGGTACAGAGTCGTGGGAGGAGGGCAGGAGAGGCACCAAGGGATGCTGTGAATTGAAACAGTATCTGATGGGATTATTTCAGCTGTCAGATACTGTTCCCCCTGCTGAAATAACCACCGCTAGACTAGTTAAAGTCTAGCCCCCCCCCCGAAAAAAAAAAATCCGATTACTTGATTAATCGTAAAAATAATCGATAGATTACTCGATTACTAAAATATTAGTTTACAACAGCCCTAATCTGGTATTTTTACACAGTTTAGTTGATCCCACCAATGAAACAAGGCTCAGAGAAACTCCTGTCTAAATTGTGCTAGAGGTGTGTGTGCGTGCGTGTGTGACAGTCTTCTTTGAACGAGGCCATTTGTTGAATTAGCTGGGCA
Source organism: Millerichthys robustus (assembly GCA_034783495.1). Lineage (NCBI taxonomy): Eukaryota > Metazoa > Chordata > Actinopteri > Cyprinodontiformes > Rivulidae > Millerichthys > Millerichthys robustus. The sequence goes on from JAVKLF010000033.1 coordinate 4,495,649, forward strand.
GTGTTGAAGTGTTCAGAGATTAAGTTTAATCCTTGAGACTTGATGATGTATGGATGACAGTTTTCTCCCCTTTTTTTAAATGCCTCTCTCACGTTTCGGTCCCTACTGTTGAAAAGTGTGTGTATATGAGCAAGAGGAGGAAGATGAAGAGGTAAGACACCCATTTTGAAAACAAAGATGCCCCGTGTACTTGGCCGTCTGTACATACAGTACACCATGCGTAGATTCACGTGAGGCTGTTTATTTGTTTGCTGCCATTTTAGTAATGGAGCAGAGGGGAAATGACGCATCAAGTCTGAAGGAGAGATAAAGCGGAGGGGAAGAAGTGAGAATGGATGATAGTAGGCGTGAAAACCGGCACAAATGTCTTCTGAACTGAGCACGTCTTTAACTGAATCAGTGAGGGTGCCAGAGTAAAAATAAAAGCCACTGTCAGAAGCTTGTTTTTAACTGTTTTTATATCTGATATTTGCAACTGAACAACACTCAAGTGGCAGAAATGGACAGCCCCGAAGACATGTTCATTTTTAGGGACAAATTAACTATTGGATTGACATAACTGAATAATTATACAAAAATCTAAATGATCGTAATAAATATTTTTTATTCTCAGACTGAGACTGACCGTATCCTATGAATCAGCTTTAGTTGATGGTTGAAGGTGGTGTCTTCATTTTATTTCGAAAAGAGACATTTGAGAATGAGCAGTCTTCTCAAATGTCTAGTGTCATGATTGAATAAGTTACATCAGTTTCTCCTTTTTTATTACTTTGGTCACATTTTGTTTAGCAACAGGACCAGTTTTCATTCAAGTACTTCCCTCTTTATGTGACTGACACAAACATGGCTAGATTTAAACAAAGTGTATTTCAGGGATAAAGAAAGGTTGTGATGCCAAACTTCAATAAAAAAAAAGACTAAAACGTGAAAACTTTACTTTATGAAGCATGAAAAACTGAACGGTGGAGTCCAAGAGGCATCCTTATAAGAGTCCCAAACCTCTCTCTTAATGCTTGTATTAAAATGAACTAGGATTGTTGGTAAATGCTACAGTTAATGAAATCCTCTGAGATAACTGTTAAACCTTACAAGAACTTTTTTCTGACATGACAGGACAGAAACTTGTCGTTAAGTCAAACATTGTTTATGACAATGAACTGATCACTTCTAAGACTCTCTGAACAGGATCAGTTATTGAATCAGGAGTTGAGACTTCTGAGTTGGTTTTTTTTCTTGTTCTGATAAAACCAAAGTTTGGACTCAAGCAAGAAAAAATGAAAATGGTGAAATTGCTGAAATGTCACCTGCTCTGTTTTTATATCTTCAGTGAAATTAGCCCGGGTGTAAAATCTTGACAAGACAATTCAATCCTTTTCATAGCAACACATGCAACATCTTTCAATAAAACAAGAACAAAAATGTTACAGTTGCTTAAGTCAAATTACCCAAGAAACGAACCACCCCTACCATGGCCGACATTGTGTTACTGATTGACTATATATTACAATAAGTTATTTAGCCAGTTTATTCACACATTGACTTGTATGAGTAACTTCTTATGTATGCTTCACTCAAAGCAAAAGTGTTTTGAAGGACTTTTGGGGAAGTCACTTCAGATCCATGATCAGTGTTGACAATAAGATCCTGTTAGTCTTCTAATTTTGCTAATACCTGACTCTAATCGGGTGAATCCATGGGGAGATTAGTACAAGAACACGCAAACACAGTGTCGCTCTGTCTAATCTGCGGCAGCCATACTTGTTCAATGTTTTTCTTTCTTTGCCATCATGAATTGTAATATCTGACATGCTGAGGCCTGTGGAGTCTCAGATGTAGATCTCATTTTTTAAATTCATTTGTTTTTGGTAATTGTTGTAAACACTGCATAGTCTGACCTTGTGAAGAATTTTTTTCAGTACAGCTGCTTCTGGGAGCGTTGGCAAATATTTCACATGTTCTCCATTAAGAAGTAGTCTTGCTCATTATAGAATGGTGGGCCTTTTAAATTGCTTAATAATGGTTTTATTATGTTGCCCACATTGATGAGTAGGAGTGGACATTTTAAGAAGAAATGTTCTTCAAATTCGTCTTTAACTCTATTTTTTCCCTCAAATTCTCTGGCCCAACCAGATATTTAGGCCCAAATGACCATGTTAACAAAATGTGTGGTGCTGCTAATTGTGCTAGCTGGGTATTCCTTCATTTTTATTGGTTCAGTAGATAAGTGTGTAGGGGGATGTATGCATATTTCAAGTTGTAATTCTTTGAAAATAAACTAAAATGGCAAAAATGGACTCTGGGATGCTCTTAGATTTTCTTTTCTTTTTTGGAGTAGTGGGTGATAGGTGTTTTCTCTAAACAAATCTAAAAATCATTGTGTCACTACCAGGCACTGGTGTTCATAAAGAGGGCTGTTATAATGGTTGCATTAGTTATTTAAATTTGCCCTTCAAACTACACTAAATATTCAAAATTCATGACCCATTCCTGTAGGTAAGCAGCAGCAGTAGTTGTTTCTTCAAGGTTACAGCTGGCTTTTGTTTTATTGTTTGTTTTTTTGCTTGAACAACTTCCTGTATTCTCAAGAGCAACAGTCTGCCCAAATTTTTGCTCTTACGTTGCCACTTGCTGGTTGTCAGTTATTTTGTAGATTTTAATAGTAGCACCTTGCTGCTACTTACCTTTTTCATTCTTATGGACATGTATGTTATATGTAAGGATGAGAAGGGGGCTAATACTTCTGTTAAAAGTTAGATTAAAACACGATTTCTTACACTTGTGTACCATAACATGCAGTATGCATACAGTGCCTCTCACCAATAAACTTGGATTTTTTTTCTAATATACTTCTTAATTTCTCCTCTCTGTTTATTTCTCCGTGTTATTAGCGCAACAAGAACTATAAAAGCTCCAGCTTCGTAATGATGCAGATGTTTTATAGCAGTCGGAGGATGGCTTTAATACCCGACCTGGCCTCCTAGTGAGCACAGCAGTTTGTTGAACATCTCATCTGTGTCTTCACACCATTGTTCACACATAGCCCATAGCCATGGAGGCAGTTGCCATGGCAATAGTGCTTCTCATCTCTGTAGGCAACATAGATGAGTTTTTATTTCCCTCCACCCCTTCAGCTCCTCAGGTAATGTTTCCTTGAGTATAGATGTGATGACCTGTGGTGACAGTTATTCATTGTTGATGTGTGTGATATACAAATGCACACACATTGCTTTTTTTCAGCCAAATAATTTTTGGTGTGGTATTCTGTGATTATAGCATGTTTCTTTGTAGAATGCAGAGAAGAAGTAGCAGCTTTAGTAAAACATTTTTTAAATTGAGACTCTTACAGTAAATGGATCCGTACTGCTTCTGTTTACTTGGATGATCTTAGGTGTGAGTGCACACATACTGTGCCGAGATATATGTCCAAGTCCCATCACCTAGACTGCAGTAGAAATATTTCTAGCACAATCTGCTTTTTAAAGTTGTGTTGATAAATCACTAAAGTATGCATCATAGCACACAAGCCCTGGTTTTTACTCAGTGCTTTTTTTTGGTTAGCCATAGGAAAAAGAAGCTAACTTACTCTGGCTTTCCTCCTCCTCTGAATACATAGCTCAGGTATAGTCTGGCTCGTTGACTCTCTCTTAAGCTTTTCAAAACTGGACTTGAAATGCAAAAGGTGCCACTGTTGTCTCAGTAAGCTTTCGTGCAAAACGAATCTGTGTGCACGCGATAAATGGTCCATGTGCTGCATTTCATAGTTCCACATTTTGCCCTCTTCAACATGAGGCTGTCAACGGTAAAATATAATCTATGTTTGACATTTTAAAATGGATTCAGAATAATTTATGTCCACATCATGATGTCTCAGCTCCCTGTGAATCTGTGCCATTGGGTAAAGGAAATGGATGTATTGAACGTCTTGTATTTGATCAGTTAGTGATGGAATAAAAAGCTCCTCAGGGATTTTGACTATTGATTCTCATGTGATGCTGTCCGTGTGATTACATGTTTCAGTGTTGGACCTTCACATCTGGTGCTGCAGCCAAAACTAGAAAAGTGTTTCATCATTCAATACTCTGCACTGTTTCTAACAGGCTTCCTGCTATTCAAGGACTACTGTATGCATGAGATTGACGAGGCCGTGCCACAGCTCAAGTTCTACGAAGAGGTAAGTCTTCATGTGTATGATTAGGCCCATAATCCAGCTCTCAGATTTAGTTCTTGGAAGCTCAGTGTTGACCTCCTGTTCCTGTTCCAGATCAAGGACTACGAGAAGCTGGACTCAGAGGAGGAGCGTTTGAGCCGCAGCCGACAGATTTACGACATCTACATCATGAAGGAGCTGCTGTCCTGTTCACATGTGAGAATGTCACTTCTCAGATCCACACTGTGTCACCCGTGCACCTGGGGTGAAGTACATGCAGAACACGTACCTTCAGATCAATCTGTTCATCACCCTGGTGTCTCGAATCTGAAGGTTGTGAGACAATTTGTAAACATGTTTTTCCTCTAGTGTTTTTTTTTTCTTCATAAGTCTATATCATGGGTGTCAAAGTCCAGTCCTCGAGGGCCGCAATCCTGCATGTTTTTGAGTTTTTCCTGCTCTAACACACTTGATTTGCATGAATAAGTCATTAACAGGCTTCGGTACAATTTGAAGAGTTAATTCAATACCTGAATCCGGTGTGTTGGAGCAGAGAAACCGCTAAAACATGCAGGATTGCAAGCCTCGAGGACTGGAGTTTGAGATCCCTGGTCCATTTGATTATGATTCTATAAACTTCTTTCCAGTTGAGGAAATCTTTTTTTTTTTTTTAGCAATGTGTAATATTTTTTCATATATCACTTTGCATTTTCTGTTTTTTGTTATACTTCTGCTTCAATTCTAATCTGCTTAGTTTCACTTCAGTCCAGCTGAAATGAGCTCTCTACAGGTTCTGTCCACCTGAAATACAAGTTTGGGAAGTAAAGTGAAGTTGAGGCGTGTTTCATCACAGAGGAAGTTAATAAACCACTCACTCACTCCCTCGCAGATACTAGCTGTGTTCTGTGTGTTTTACCAGGCCACACGTGTCCTCGGTCAGGAAAAACAGAACTGAAACAACTGTAAAAGCTGCATCTTTAATGACCCTTCATTTTATTTATTGCAGCCATTTTCCAAGAAGGCAGTGGACCATGTGCAGACTCACTTGGCAAAGAAACAGGTCCCCCCAACTCTCTTCCAGGTAAAACACTTTTCTCATAGGTCTTTCTGTTTTGGCAGCGCTCATGAAAGGGACGCTTTAAGGACAAGTACTGTTTAACACTTTAGCATCCCAGAGAGCCGTAACACAACAGAAGACTGAAAATAAGTTAATCAACTTGTGGAAAGTTATTGCTGTTATTGTTTTCCAATTTCAAATGTGTTTATGTGTTGAGGGCCCTCAGATGCTCAGTGACCCTGTAGCTCCATGTAGAGCCTCTTGGTCAGTCAGTCAAAATGAAACAAGTGGGATAAGTAAAGTGCTTTTTCAGAAAGACACTCTTAGACAAACAGCTTTTTTTTTTCTCCCCAAAACATGTAGAGTTCTTTGCCTGCAGAACTTGGATTAAATCCTGACTGACATAGGATGATCCAGTTTGATCCAGATATTGATGACAGAAGTCCAGCCGCTTTGTCTTTTTTAAACTTTCCAGATTTATCATGTCTCGATGACTGAGAGACCAACTTATGATGCTAACAGTAGTGTGCCAACATGTTCGATCGGATCCATACTAACATGATGGATCCAGACTTGGGTTTGTCTCTATTTTTAGTTGTTCCAGAAGCGGCACCTGAGCCAGCAGGAAGCAGCAAGATCATATTTAAACATTGGACCCAACAGTCTCAGCAGATAATAATTGAATTAGTTCTGATTGGACAACAACTTCAGAATGAATCTACACAAGTTAACGTGTAGCATTCATTTCCTTCTGTAAACACAGCGTGCTGCGTGTGACATTGTCTTTTTCTGCTTCAGGGCTGTGAACAGTTTACATTAACGTGTCAACATCCATGAAGAAAAGTCTGACCTGAGCACTAGGACATGCAGGGTGAACATAGTCTACGTTTTATCAGAAAGTGCAGCAATCCCGCATCTTATTGACTTCCACTGTATCTGAGCTCAGAGTTTTCTCACCAGCACTGGAAATAGTCTTTTTAATTTTGCTGTATCTCCTACATAAAACACTGGACGCAAAGAGAAACAGACATGTGACCACCAGACACTCCTGCAGCTAGTTAGTTAGTTTGAGACCCTCCCACTGCATTTGCAACTTTTGTTATCTAACAATTCTTAAAAGGATAACCTATTTTACAAATGTCCACTATTACAACAAATAAAATGTACATGAGGGAAAAAAAATATCGGTTAGAAAAACTATCTGAAGTGTTTTAGAAAAGGCCAAAGGCTTACTTTCCAATCTGGGTTTTTGTCTGCCTGTCTTTAACACTACTGCCAGGGAGTGACTGGCAGATAGCTATGCGGTTACCATGGAAACTCCATTTAGCCTTCTGACTTAATTTTTGTTTTGCAGGTTGACCATGAAACTATAAGCATATTGTCTTCTTAGATTATTACAAAGCAAATCCCAAATTTTACGGTTGAGGTTTAAAAATGATCATGGCTGATTTGAATAAATAGTTTTATTTTGTCTCTGTTTGGAACTAAAAGCCTTTCTCTGTGTTTTTGTGTGTGTCTGTGTGTGTGTTCCTGCAGCCATACATTGTGGAAATCTGCGACAGCTTAAGAGGCAATATCTTCCAGAAGTTCATCGAGAGGTGGGATAAAATACAGATTAAGAAGTGTGGTCCACGTTTAGTTATGACTGCTTGTTCGTCTAATGCAGTCAAGCTTTACCCCCTTTTTTACCTTTTCTTTTTAGTGACAAATTTACTCGTTTTTGCCAGTGGAAGAACGTGGAACTCAACATCCACGTGAGTATTGGCTTTAAAAGTGGATTTCACACCTTTAGTTTCAGCTCTGATCCACATGGGGGGATTCCTTCTCTCCGACAGCATTTCACATTGGTTTTTTTTTAAACAGATATTTAAGAAGCAGCAGCTGTTGGGATGTAACTGTGCTGAGAAAGATGTCAGTGTTAAGAATAAAGGAGATTTAAGACCGTTACATCCATCCTTCTGATCTGATCTTTTTTTTTCCCATTTGGTGTATAGTTGTTGAAGTCTTGGAACCACAAATCCTGTAGAAGAATGAAGAGAATGTTCAGAGAATTACAAAGTTCTGACTCTTGGATTTTGAGCACAGTTACATAATCCTGCCAAATCTTTCTGTTTGTACTCGCAAATAATCCCAGAAGTCCTTAGCTGTGTTCAGACTAGCCCTTTGCTCATCAGTTTTGTTGGATGTAAAGTTTTTTCTAAATCTGTTTCTCCAAACTGATGCTGTTCAAAGTCTCTTTTCCAGCTGGGTTATGTATTATTGATTTACAAGTTTTACAAAGAAATCCACTTGAGAATGGTTGAATTGTTCTTGTATTTTGTCATTTGACTGCCACAGTTGGTTTGTGGAAAAAAGAACAGGTATTGTTTTCATGTGTTGCTAAAATGACTCTTTAAGTATCAGATCTCCATGAACCACACTGATAAATACCCTCTCACACTTTTAAAAGATTTTATTCAAAAAATGGACTATCTCAGTGTTTTTAAAGTCAGTAACTTGCAAAGCAGGATGTTGCCAAAATTTCTTGGGTTTGTACATTTACAAAAGTTAATTAAAAATAGTAAAAGGAAATATTGCAAGTATGACTCAGCCCCCTATGAACAATAGACCGTGTTGGGGTACTATCGAGCAGTTTATGAACAATGGGTAGCATCAGACCACTAACAAACATTGTTTGTAGGCTGATGGGCCTCCTTTACATGTGAACAGACAAGTTTTGATTGTCACAGTTAAACTTGCTGATTCATTATGTGAAGTCACTACTTATAAGGCTGAGTTTACCTGGAACTCCTCAGACTGAAGAAGTCTCTTGGAGACGAAATGTTTCAACCAAGAAATACCCGTCTAGAGGACTTTTAAAAAGAATGTTCCTATTTTTTCTATCTGGACTATTGAGATGCATCAAGATATTAATTTTAAAAAAGCTTTGCTCCAAAAAGAACATGTTCAAGAGACACAGTGAAAGTGAGTTCAGTGTAGCAGGGGCTATATATATATATATATATCTTTTATGTTGAAAAAACAAAGATTGAGCACTAAGTAGAAACATTTTTTATATTATGAATTATAATGATTAGCAGCACTGAATAAATTGTATGCACTAAAATTCTGAGATTTTAAGGTAATTAGTTATATTATTAGTTTTCCATTTGCATGGAAAGTTTGCTGTACATTTTGGCTCTGGTAGCATCTTTACACCTTGTCTGAAAATTTGTGTCTGCTGGCAAAAGAGAGGAATTTGGAAACAGGAAGAGGGAAAAAAATTGCTCACATCAGTCAGTCGGTGTAAACATTTGGCTGTTAGGACTGAGCTGGAACGGGCTCTTGGTGACTCACTCTGCATCAGAGCAGTTTTTAATCCAGACATCTGGATAATCCCAACAACAAATCATGGAATGTGTCGCTGCACTTGATGAGTTTTCTGTGCTAAAACCGTTGGATTAGAAGAGAAAAATAACACTTTGCTAACTGAATATCTCGGTCTCAGCAGCAAATCATTTATTTAAACTTCAGGTGTGAAAGGCCCACACCTGGATCCTTTCTTTGTGTTAAATCTCTTTCTCTGCTTTGCGTCTCCTCAGCTGACCATGAATGATTTCAGCGTGCATCGAATCATTGGCAGGGGCGGTTTTGGGGAAGTGTACGGCTGCAGGAAGGCTGACACAGGCAAAATGTACGGAAAACAACCACGCAGGACAAACCCTTTAAAAAAAACAAAAACAAACATGTTTTCAACTGTTCTTTCTAATTTAATGTTATTTTTTTGTAATGTATGTGTGTTGCTGTTTGGGGGCCAGGTATGCCATGAAATGTTTGGACAAGAAGAGGATCAAGATGAAGCAGGGGGAGACCTTGGCGCTCAACGAGAGAATTATGCTGTCGTTAGTCAGCACAGGGGTGAGATTCAAAATGCTGTCAGAGTTTGTCATTTTCACTGTCAGGAGCAAGGTTTTAAAGTGAAGACAAAGTGGCTTTATTTAGTCAACTGAAAAATCCAAATAAGCTCCAAGTTAAAGGGCAAAAAACAGACAAGGTGGATTAATACTTTTGTAAACTAGTGTAAGTATTGAGCAGATAGATGCTGATCCCAAGCAGGGCCTCATGCTCTACCACTACCTTTAACACCTTTCACAGTTTTTGTTAAATTAAAGATTCTTATTGTGAAATGAAACTAACATTTCCTATTCAAACTTACCAAATATATAAAATGTAACGAGGTTGTGAGATTAAAATATCAGGTTTCTTATTATGTTGATAACTTTTTCACGAAATTTTCAAATAGATGTGAAAATGTTCCTTCAGAGTTTTAATGAGAAGTTGGAAGATTACAAATACTCGAATACTCTATCTTAAGGTCTGAAAAGACTCAGACAGGAGAGGAGGAGTTAGAAGAGTTGGAATAGAAAATTGCAGTGTGCCACCACAAAAAAGTCAAGTTTAATGATGAACCACACATATTTCATTTAATATCATCAAGTTCAGCCTTGTTTAATAGATTCAACAGTTTCAAATGGTCGCAGATTGTGCGTAATCACGAGTAGACGCGGTGCCTTATCAAATGATCCAGTCATTTATTCAATCATTAACCATAAGGCTGATAATCAGAATGCTGGTATGTTTTTGACCAGGCAGTGACCCATTGAAAACAGGTCTGTGAGCCACTTTTGGGTCACAACCCACCAGTTGAGAACCACTTCTCTACAGACACTAGATGTTCATTTTTTTGTTTTTGTGCTCAAAGACAAAACGTTACTTTAGGAGAAGGAGCTTTGTAATAATTTCGGATTCTTAAGGTACATATATTCTGTAATGTGTAATGTCTAACAGTAAACATATTTCTTCATTCTGGTAAAAATCTGAGTACTTGGATTCTTATTAAAACAAAATATGATTGAACTGTTGGTAAACAGTTTGAGAAACTTGTGATGGACTCAAGTCTTCTGTGTTTCTTTGTTCTCTCTCCTAGGACTGCCCGTTCATTGTGTGTATGACATACGCCTTCCACACCCCCGACAAGCTGTGCTTCATCCTGGACCTCATGAACGGTGGGCCAACACCTTCCAGCCACCTCTGCTTCATTCTTAGACAGATTGATTGGATTACTCAGCCTGTCATCAGCCACTCGGGTCATTCCTCCTCTCCAGAGATCCGGGGAGTTGATGAGATTTTGACCTCACTGATTAAGCTTTGTGCCAGAGTGACCTGCCTCTTTTAGACCTCCCAACACCCAACATCCTTTGAGTTCTACGTCACCGCTGGCGTTTACTCCTACAGGATCTGCCGCTGAGGCTGAGTCACTCTTTTAAGGTTGACAGTGCTGAGCCCGTTCTCATGGCCCGGTTTCAGAGGGTGTGAGCCTCAACTGTGCTATAAATATAAACAGTCAATACTCATTAGGATGGAGACTACTGAAGGGAGGAGAGGACGAAACAAGAGGGCTCCTGTTGGTTCTTATTTCTCCTTGTCATTAGTTCTCATACTTTTCATGCAGAGCCCCGTTTATATGAAGAGGAATTTCCAGACCCACGGCAAATCAGCGACAGGCTATAAAGACCACTTTGTGTGTGTGTGTGTGTGTGTGTGTGTGTGTGTGTGGGGGGGGGGGGGGGGGGGGGGGAGATCAAGGAGGCATATTTTATTTGTTTCTCAAAATTAACGGTAAAAATGTCAAAATTAAAGTTGAAACAGAAAATATGTTTCTCAAGACTAACCTGGTGGAGGTGAACACTACTGAGCTTCTGAACTCAACAGAGTTTCTTCCATTTATTCCAGTATTTAAGGCTTTTAGCTGCTTTTTTGTTGGGTTAACTACAAACTAATATGTAGGATTTTATTTAAACCAGTCCGAGGTCTTTGAAAGAGTAATAAAAATCAACACTTTGTGTAAAAAATGTTTAAAAACTAGCTGTAATCCCGCCTACAGTTATAGAACCCCGTGTGTGTTTGTGTGTGTTTTCAGGAGGAGACCTGCACTACCACCTCTCTCAGCACGGAGTGTTCAGTGAAAAAGAGATGCGTTTCTATGCAGCTGAAATCATCCTGGGTCTGGAGCACATGCACAACCGTTTCGTTGTCTACAGAGACCTCAAGGTAGGTCTGATCCTGATCCGTGACCAGGTCTTCCAAACTTTGGCTAAACTGACAAATGCTGTGGCTTTTTCAGCTTTCTTTATTACACCACCATGATTAAAGACAGTCAGTCATGTTATTGTCTGAGTTTATGTGTACTTCCCACAAACCACTGACGGATTTCAGTCACTGAAGCTGTTTCATCTCAGTCAGTTTGACACGTTTGAGGTTAAAGGTTGTTGTAGTAACTGCAGCAGAGAGTCATCCTCAATGCATACTCTGAGCCCCACCAGATCTCAGGAGAACCCACAATATCACATGAAATAACATTAAATGGCCACATCTTCTCATCATAAAATGGTTGTAGTTTAAAACCGACCTGGTGGGCGTTCCTTCAAGCAAAAGCTAGGCCTTTAATTTAAATGAGTTTTCCGAGCACCTTGGGAGCAGCACAACCGGATTTTGTAAAATATTAATCCGTTGTAAAGCTATTCTAGGCAGATTCATAAGTCAGATGGTCCAGCAGAAGGTGAAATGCTTCATAAAGCTGCAGTTGTTGACATTTCACTTGGGGTTCATCACTGCTGGCAGAGCACACTTTGTAATTAAATGAACTTTTGACCCCCACGTCAACACCAAACAAAGATGAATCCTAATGTATTTCTTAACGAGGGCATTATCTCCTCCTGTTTTACCTGAAACCTTTCGTAAAGATGAAGCCACGAGTGTGCCATCTTCAGAAAGAACCGCTGATTTGAGACTCACTGATGGTTTTCTTGGGATTTCTTTGAAATAAGGTTGATCTTTTCGAGATGATTACTGTGTTTCCTCATGATGCTCCATGCTTTTATGACTTTAACTGCTTAGGCTACCGTGCCTTTATTAAAGGTAATTTTTTTTTATGCCTGGAACAGAGCACATAAAAATATACTCAAGGTTTCTCCACACAGCTACAATGTTTGTCCGTACTGCACAACTACCACAATTTTATCTAGTAATCTATAGTCCCACTATTCACAGTGGTGAGATCACGTAGCACAAAGATAAATTCAATTCAAATTTCAATCCTTTATTTTTCACAAATGTACTCTAAATCTTCAGTTCTGCTAATGCAACCACATCTAAACAACTCGGTATCATGCATGGGAGGAAGCTCATCAAAGCAAACTGACGTTACCAAGAGTTTGACATTTTAGCGTTTATCAGACACCTTTTACCAATATTTTATCAAGAGAACTCAATATCTGTAAAACTGTTTTAAAACGTCTGCTACTTTTGATGTTACGGTCAGTTGTTGGTAGCAACCTTCAGTTGTAGACGTATAACCAATGAGTTTTATTAAAGTCCGGCCTGTGGTTGTTGAGATATTTTGCTAACAGACAGATGGGCATGGGCAAAAACACAATTGTTCATCTTTACAATTAGACAGCAATAACTTTGTTGTTGTCTTCTGCAGAACTTCATGCATTCTTCACATGGTTGTAGAGGAACTTTGGCCCACTCTTCTGTACAACTTTGCTCCAGTTTATCAAGGTCTGCAGACTTTTGTTTCTGCACAGCTTTTTAAGGTCCCACCATAAGACTTCAGTCAGGTTGAGGTTCTGGACTGAAGACCTTTTCTACAGTCATTAGTTGTAGATCGGCTGCTGTGTTTGGGATTGTTGAGTCTCAGATAGACATAACAAGCACTGGTTTAGTTCATGTGGGAATGTTACTTTAGGAGAACGATTTTGCTTGTTTATGGTGTCATCATTGTTGATGTTTGAAGAGATGGAATGGTATCTTCAGATGAAATAAAGCTTTAAAAGAGTACAGAGCTGGTTCTTTGTGTGTGATTCCAGCTTTCAATCAGAACATTTAACCTTCAGGATCATGGTTCTGTTGTATCATAACCCAGTAAGTATTGATCTTCAGCTGACTTGTCTGAAGAATATTTTGGTCGGTGGAGGAGTTTGTTAACTTAGTAACAGTAAAGGTGTCCAGGTCAGTGGCTTTAAAATAAGCTCATACCATCAGCCCTCCACCACCACGCTGACAGCTTGGATCAGGTCTTTGGGTCTCTGCTTTAGTCTCATCTGTTCAAGGGCCTTGTTCTCGAAGTCTTGTGTCTCATTCAGATGAAACTTTGTGAACCTAAGTCACTTTTATTCCTTAACTTTTTTTATTTAATGAAAAAGGAAGGCATTTATAAGCTTTCTTTCAGCCTTGTTCAGACTCATAATGTACAGTAATTATCTGGATTCTTGCAAGTTTGTGTTTAATTCCTTTAGTCTTCACAGTTGTTTTTTTTTTTTCTTCCGTGTATTTGATATACAGTAATCCAAGATAAAGAATTGTACTGTCTCAGGTCTCTCTTGTAAATGAGACTACATGTCTCAATGAGATTACCTGTCTAAATAAATAAAAAGAAAAGAAAGAGTTACAAGTTATATGAAGTGTAGAAGGTGAAGATTTAAATAAAGTTACAGTTACAGAGAATAACCAAAAATAGATTTGTTTCTCATTCCCTGAGGCCCCCATTTGGACTGAATCTAGGTTTACATTTAGAGTTTTTAACTTGGAAGGTAATGAAAAGATGTTTCCAAACCTATGCATTTAATATTATGCTGTTTTGACTCCAGCATTTAACATTCAGATTTATTACATTAAGAATTGTAGAAACTGGGAAATAAAGACGAATCCCATTAGACCGACTTCACTCCGAACAATAACCTCCACTTTGTCCTCTACACATCATCAGCAGTGATGTGTTACACTTCTGGTTTTCTTCCATTTCCCCCTGTTTGGACTGGTTGCCATAATAATAGATTTATTTAGCAGGAGGTCAGGGAACCGTTTTAGGGCTTCAATGAAAAGCAGAGTGTGATGCAAATGATACTTTGAGGCTAAGTGTAGGAGGAAGAAAAAAACAAGTGAGTCACAGAGGATAACCAGGACAGGAGGCCTTTTTTATTATCTGTGTCTACACAAAATTTGATGCTTATGGGGGAAAAAAATAACTTGAGTAGTGTATTACAGACGTTTTATATTCCACAACAGTGTCAGCTTTTCCTCACTCACCCCCTGTGCTTGTGTGTGTCGTCCTGCAGCCCGCTAATATTCTGTTGGATGAGCACGGCCACGTTCGGATCTCTGACCTCGGCCTGGCCTGCGATTTCTCCAAAAAGAAGCCCCACGCCAGCGTGTAAGTGCTCTTCTACTTTAAAGTACAAGCGCAAAATAAAGAGGTTAAGTTTTTCATCTGGCAGTCCGTATTTTAGTGTTTCAGCAACTTAATTAAATTAAATATCAGTGTGGTTACATGAATTACCCTCCATAGACAACATGGGGGAAACAAAATTGGATCATTGTCAAGTTGGGTAACATATAC
>JAVKLF010000033.1:4626586-4638410 GCA_034783495.1 Millerichthys robustus
AAAACAAATTGACTTCAAACAAAGCTTGAGCACAAGCTCTGAACCACAAACAGAACATTAAGTAACAACAAAAATCCGACAATGAGTCAAAACAAGGAGCTGAAATACACTGAGATGGGTGATTAGTGAGTGAGAGAACATGTGTACTGCTAACAGATGAAACAGGTGTTAGATGTGCAGAAAAGCACAGAAACCACATTTGAAATCTCAGGAAGGGAAACAAAATTACTCTAAATACCTACCATGTTCATCCAAACACAATCGTACACGCAAACAGACGTATTTTGGACATTTACCACCCAGTGTTTTCCTGCCTGTATTGACAACTGATGATGGTGTTTGGATGAACACTTCAACATTTCAGTGTTTACAAAATAAACATTTAAAAAGTGAATAAATGATAGAAGCAATGGTCATTACCTAACTCATCCAACCTGATTGGTTTGGTGAATTAATTAAAAAATAGATTGACGGTTGTTTTAACTACATTTAGGATGTACTGAGGATACCATCAGGTTTGATGTGATGATTTTGTAGGTGTTTTTTGTTGACATTTTTTCTTGACAGCAGACAAGTCAGAGACAGTTTAATCACGGTGGTCGATCTTGTCAACTGTCACAAGTACATGGCAGCTTGCAAAATGTTTTTTAGTGGGAATGTGATTAGAAAAGGAGCAGCTTCTCAAAATAGCAGCTACAGCAGCAGGCTGTCCTTATCAGAGACAAAACAGGGAAGAGGTGATATCAGAAAACTCTCCAGCTCAGATGAAATTCATCATCCTGTCACACGGGGAAGTAATTGTGCCTCTCATCCATCAATAAGCTCCCAAAAAATATAAATCGTGTTTGAGTCAGCTGTTGCTGATCATGTTGGCCTCTTCACCCTTGTTAACAGTGACTCATCACTGCAGCCGACCCTGGACATAAGCACCTGACACTAATGAAGCCATTAATAACCCATTTGTCTGTAATTTTGTCTCTCAGAGGTGTCCCGTAATGACTCCTGTCCAGATCTACCTGAAATCCAGAACGGCTGGAAGACAACGTCACATATTGCCCTGGTGAGAGGGGCTCGGATCACCTACCAGTGTGATCCTGGTTATGACCTGGTGGGACGGGAGACCCTCACCTGTCAGCTGGACCTCACCTGGAGCTCCCAACCCCCTTTCTGTGAAAAGAGTCAGTTTTGCTCTATTTTGCAGTAGAATCTGTTTGTATTTCTCTGTACCAAAGTAATTCAGGTCATAAGAAGTGAGGAAGGCAATGAAACTTGTTTTTTGCTCCTATAGAGAATTCACTCATTTGGGAGGTTTATTGTATTAAACATTTGAGCTGAAAAAGAATATAATTTTTGTGTTTTATCTTTTCAAACCCACTCATATCTCATAGATTCTTCATTCTGTGTGTTGTCTCTCCGTCAGTCATGTACTGTTCAGATCCAGGCCATGTGGAGCACTCCACCAGGTCACTGTCTGACTCTAAACTCCTGGTTGGTACAACCATTCAGTACAGTTGTAACCCTGGCTTCATTATGCAGGGTGGGGCCACCATTACCTGTTACGGCCGTGAGCCGGGGACGCCCGTGTGGACTTCTCGACTCCCTCACTGTGCATGTGAGTATCTGTCAGATAAGTTATGAGACCAGACCTGCTGTGTGTGTGTATTTAAACACGTCAGCTACTTGATTGTAGAAGGTTGTTGTTCAGTGTGCAACTTGTACAAAGACTTATCGATGCATGAAGGCAGTCCATCCAATCTAAACATTATATTTTTAGTATTTTTTTCAACCTGTTTTAACATTATGGGCTGATTTATTAAGATTTCCAAAAACAAGCACTAAATTGATGGGCAAACAAAAAAACCCCGCTATTAATGGGCATGTTGTAGGTGATCTGCTAAGATAGTTGCACAAATGAAAACAGGTGCTAAAGTGGACCGCCTTATTAAAACAGCACAACTTTTTTTGTGCGCTACTAGCTGTGGAGAAGAAGACAAATGATCCAGAAGCAAGAAAATGATCTGTTAAAACTTTGTATCTTTGTTGGAAATTACTTTATGTTACTACCACACTAAGTATTTTAACTCTATATTTGTAAAAGTGAAAAAGTTTATAGCTATTTTTATGATTTCAAGGTAGATTAGTTGTTATTTTATTTCTTTTCCAGTCAGTTTCAGCTTTGATAAATCACACTGTAGAGCTAAATGATTATATCTGCATATCCCAGTATTTTGCGTGTTCTGATATTCAACATAAATTCTGTATATTTATGTAGACAAATACACTAAATGGATTACGTCTGCTATTTTTCTTACTTGACAGACGCCATTTTCGGTGCACTCAATTAATGAATCAGTTTTGAGCGTGCTATCGAGTTTGAGCGTCTTTTTACACATGTAAACTTTAATAAATCTGTCTCTATGTCTGCTTTCTCTACTTTAGGTATATGCTACAATAAATACAGTTTATATGAAACAATAACATCTCATATCAAATCCCCTTAATTTACCTATTTTGAGGAAACACAAACTTTAATTGAGGTAAAAGCCCTCCCTTTCTCTATATCTTTTGCACCATGCTGTCATACTGCATCTAGTAAACTGAAAAACAGTATTTTTGCCTCCTTGTTTGGTAATCTAGTAAAAGCAGGTTCATATGATTTCTCGGCTCTCTGGTTTTGTTGCTGACAAACACTGCAGCAGCATTTCTGAATGCCAGAGATGGTGTTTCACCTCCTACATTTCATTTCAGGACTGAAATGTTAAGTGTGCGTGTTGTCAGGACTAATAATGTTTGTGTGAAGTGTTTGATATGTAAATGAGATGCTAATAGGCCATACCAATCAGCCCTCAGCCACCTGCCGAAGGAGGTGGAGATTATCCATGACTCATGCCACCTCAGCCTCAGAGCCTGTCAAATCTGTGTCGAGCGTTGACACAAAAGCCTTTCTCTGATTTGGACTGAGAAACGAGGCGAGATCCATACAGCTTTCTTTTGTTATTTTTCTTTTCTTTAGCTGAGGATTCTGTTTCCTGCGAGAACCCTGGTCTCCCTGATAACGGCTACCAGATCCTGTCCAAGAGGCTGTACCTGCCTGGCGAGTCACTCACCTTTGTTTGTTACCAGGGTTACGAGCTCATTGGAGAGGCTGCAATTAAATGCATCCTCGGGAACCCGTCGTTCTGGAGCGGCCCGCTCCCACTCTGCAGAGGTGAGACTGTTCAGTGGTTTTGATTTCAATCTACAAACATTTTAGGGTCTTTAGATATTGATACCTTTTTGCATTTATTTTTTTTACAGATTTATTCTGCTTTAGCAATATGAACTCGGAAGTATTGAACATTTTCTACCAGCCACCACTTTTTAAGTCCAACATGCAGGAATTCAACGAGTGTTTATTTTATCCTTTACTCAATGCAGGGATAATAATTATAAAGTAGCACAACAAGCGTTTGTACAACAAAAAGCTTTAACAGCATCCTAACAAGCACTAATCTCAGCTGCAGCATTATGATTTAAAACTGTGTTGAGTTTATTTGGGTTGGGCTTTTGAATGCGTAAATCGACCATTTGTTTTTGGAGTGTATCAGGTGTATTATTTGAGGCAACCCCTGACACAGAGGCTGGAGTTGCTTAACTACAGTATGTGGAAGATACATTAGAAGATTTTATTTAAGTCATTGGAGTTATTTTTGCATTCTCCAACCCCAGATTCAATGCAAACTTTCAAAATACTCCAGCAGTTATTTAATACCATTAAACAACTTTAAACACCTTGCTTGGCCTTTAACAAACCAAATCATGTTCTGAAGCATCACACTGTTATTGAAATAACATCAGGTGAATTTTTTTTGGAGTGTCAAAGAGGACCTTCAGGAGACACATGAGGGAAAGTGGTTTAAGATATTTACAGCTTTACAAAAAGCATGCTTGTTTATTTTTTTTTTACAATATCTTCCAAACTCATGTGAAGACCAATTTATAATATCAAATGTATCTAATAATTTAATGTTACATTCAATTAATTAATTAATTAATTAATTAATGGGAGATTTACATGTATTTATATCATAATATTTGATTTTATTTAATTTTGTCACCCCTAACCCTCCACAAATCAGACCTTTAAGGCTAGGTTACTTCAGTCAGACCATAGTGAACATCAAGAAAACAGACAAGACTATTTTTTATTGTTAAAGTTTTTGTACTCTCACGCTCTCTCTGTGTGTGTGTGTGTGTGTGTGTGTGTGTGTGTGTGTGTGTATATATATATATATATATATATATATATATATATATATATATACCCTGAATGTGTGAAATCATAACGTTTTACAAATGTAATAACAACATTTAGGTTGTGCACTTAGAAGTTGAAAAGATGCCTAATGTGCAAATAAACCCACAAACACAATCAACATTATGAGAGATGTTAATCTTTTACATGCACTGACTGACAGAAAAATGTTTTTGCAGCCAACCATGACTGCTTTGGCAACCATGCTTTGGAAGGTGAGTGTCTGTGTGGGTCAATGTGCTCTAATGATATATATATAAATCTACACTGCTCACAAAATTAAAGGGAACACTAAAATAACACATCCTAGATCTCACTTTATTATTAACACAGTGGAATTGATTGAGAAGAAAATAACACAAAAATAATCAACGCAATCCAAAATTATTGCACCATGGAGATCTGGAATTGGATTCAATATGAATCACCTCCTACATTTCATTCAGGACTGTTTGTTAAGTTTATTTCAGCTGATGTCGTTAAATTGGACATAATATACTGCTTTTGAATAATTTCAATTTATATTTTAATCCACTTTTTTATTCTCCACTGTCACTGACTTAAATATTGTTGTGTTTTCAAACAGCAGACTGCAATCCTAATGAGGGGCATCTGATATGGTCTTACTTGATTTGTTGCCTTTGAAAAGCTGTATGGTAGAACTCTACGTTCCACCAAACATTTTTTTAAAGGTAACAAATCAAGTAAGACATTCTGCATGTGTTTAGTACACGTGTACTATCGATACATGTATCTTTACACCCATAATATATTCAGTAAATACTGAAATGAGAAAAAATAAAATCACTTCACTGTTTTGTGTCTGCTTTGCCTACATCTGCTAACATCTGTTTGCCAAGTCCATATGTGTTTGTGTTGTTCTTACAGCTGTGTTTGATTAAAACACTTTGAATGTGACTTCTAGAATTTCTGGAGTAAATTCCTCCAGATTAACCCTAAAATGTGTTTTAGTTGCAGAGGCGACTGCAGGCTCCCCTTTGGATGGAGGAAACATAGCATTAGCAGTTGTCATCTTCATTCTCCTGCTATCTGTGCTGCTGGGCGGAGCGTATGTCTATGTCACAAGGTTAGTTTAATAGAAGTTACAGCTTTGACGTTTAGAGTTCCAATCAGGGTAGACGCAGCAGTTATCATGCAGAGATTTTCTGTTAAAGATGATCAGATAAAGGTGAAAACAAAACGTTTTTTTCATCCCTAAACAAAAGTTTTATATGTTGCAGAAGCAGAATGTCAGGGGTTGTAGTTTAGGACCCAGGAATGAAGAGAAACACAAGGAAAAACAAGGAAGTCGAGGCACAGAGGAACAACATGCTATAAAGCACACAGTGCTGAACTGCAGAATGAAAGCAAAACCAAAGTATAAATGGACTGAGGCTGATGAATAGAGTGGAGACACCTGGGCCAAATGATTACAGAGAATAGGTGTAAAAAGGTGGGGCAGAACCAGGGATTAAAGGTTGACAAAAAGTACCAAGGATGGCTGGAAACACAGGGAGGCAAAGGAACAAACTGAACACAGTGAAGATACAAAAAATAATAACCGTAAGACAAATACAAACATAAACCTTGAAACAGAAAAACTAAACACTGATAAACACAAATGAGGTTGGGGAAAAAAAGTCAGTAACAAAACGTGAATGTCAAACGTAAACAGTGCTATCTGATGAAGCAAAGGGAAACCTGAGCAGAACACCTGCTGTAATGTTTGCAGGTAGCTGCAACTCAAAGTGCAGACAGACCACTCTTGACACAGACACATAAAACTAACTCACTTTAATACTCAAACAAAACATAAAGCTGTCGAGGCAGCAGTACTAACAGAACACGTGGGGATTGGACATGTGCAAGGGAACAGAACAAACACAGTCAGGGAGTAATGCCAAACTGAGAAACACACAAACCAACAGAGAATATAAAGACAAACTAATGAACCCAAATAATCCACACCTGCGTAGGGACAACCAAGGTCAGATGAGGGTGGGCGTGGCAGGAGAGAGGAGCATGAACAGGATTCAGGACCAAACAGAGAATGTAGACTTACAATAATGCCAATCTAATAAAAACACAGATCGTTTTACCTGCAGTGTGAATATAGCCTTACAGTATATGGATGGAGATAATAGATAATGACAAGTAACAAAAAATAAACAAATCATCACAGGCCCCTATGGGAACAGGAGCAGTAAAGAAATTGTAGTGAACAAAGAATCAGCCTGCAAATTGACAAAAAAAACTACATTTTTTGGATGAATGGAAAATGTGGCAATAATTGATTGAACAGAAGCGTGATCCAAACTTAAATGTGTAAAAGTAAAAAGATGCAAAAAAAAAAATAAAAACTATGACTGCCTAATTCATCTATGATGTTTTTTTTCATGTAGTAAAAAAGGGTCGTATTTCTTATGTATTTGTTATTGCAACACTAAAAAGAAATGTCTGATGTTTAATTTGCAAGCACACAAAAACAGAAGCCATAAATTTCTTAAAAAGATCTTCAGACCATTGTTAACATTATTCCGTTTCGGCTGATTTGGTCCAACAGGTGCCGATATCACTCCAACCTGAGGCTGCCTCTGATATACCCACACCCTTACCGACAGATCACTGTGGAGACAGAGTTTGACAACCCGCTGTATGAGACAAGCGGAGTAAGTGCTAAACTACCACATCCCCGAACTGTTCGGTCGGCCTGGACCTAACACTGTCTTTCCACCTTCTCTTCAATGCTCAGCAGGACACTCGTGAATATGAAGTATCGATATGAGAAGATTTCTGACCCGACCACCCGTGCTAGCTCTTCATCTTTCCTTCCCCGCCCCAATCTGCCCAGGAGGAGGTGATGTAAATATAACTAATGATGTCCAGCCCCTCCTGCTGTAAAACGCAGTGATTGATCCTTTTCTCCTTTCATGTGATAGCTTTTATAGATGTAGTGGGAAATAGAAGAGAAATGGTCAAACTAAGGGGAGATTGAGCAGTGAGGGAAAGAAGAAGTGAGGTGTTTAGTGTGGATATGGATCAGAAGAGGTTAGGGACAAAGAGCGAGAAAGAAATCAGGGACACAGCAGGGGGGAAATGGAGAGAATAAGGGTTTGAAATTGTATTTATTTTTATTTTTTCCCTCGCTTGTAATTAATTTAGAAGAATCCTGGAAATAAAATTCCTCAATATTTTCATTAAAGTGAAAGCCCATTTTTGATACAATTATGGTCATTTTATTTTTCTGCAGTAGAGAGTAAATGTATTTTGTAGTTGTCTTTGTTCTGAGCAGAATTATAATTAAAACACAAACATAAAACGCAGCTAAAAGATGACAAAATGCTTAGAATTGACAACAGAATAATTACCACACTGCTGTTCAGACTACAGTGTATCCCTCACTGCCCAGAAACCTGCCCTCACATACCTGGATATTAGTATATTTTATCAATTATTAAACTTAAATCAAATAATGAGGGGGCATTTGTTGTTGCTGCAATCATCTATAATCTCTAAAGCAAATTAACAGCAAGTGCAAGTTTTCTTGAAGCATTATTTTGCCAATGAAGGAAACAATTTTACAAACCCAATTCTGAAAAACAGTTGGGACAAAATGTAAATAAAAACAGGATGCAATAATTTGAAAATCTTATAAACCTGTATTTTGTTTAGAATAAAACACTGTATATATAACACATGTTAAAATGAAGAAATTGTGTAATTTTCAGGGGAAATAAAGGTAAATTTGATGACACGACATCATAAAAGAAATCATGTTTCTCTCTGTGAAGCATCTTCAACAGTATGTGAAACTTGAGCTTCAGAGGAGACGAGTTCTGGAGGTTTTGGGGGGAATGTTGTCACATTCTTATGATGCACCAAATGTTTTTGACTGAGAAGAGGTCTGGACTGGAGGCAGTCAGTTCAGCACCTGGACTCTTCTACTGTGAACCCATGCTTCTGTACTGTTTGCATATTGTTTAATACCGACTTGTTGAAATACGCAAGGTCATTCATGAAAAAGATACTGTCTTGATGGGAGCAGATCTTCTAAAATCTTTGTAAACTTATTAAGTTAATGGTGCCTTCCCAATCTGTAAGCTGTCCATGCCAGAAGCACTGATGCACCCCCATATCATCAGAGAGACAGGCTTTGAATCGTGCAGTGAAAACAGTATGGTGGAGGTGGCAAATGTGGTTTATAAAACAAATGTCAAATTTTAATTTGTCTTTTGCCTCGACATCTTTAAAGAGTTTTGTTCAGAGAAGACGGCAGTGGTTCTGGATGTGTTTACATACGTCTCTTTTTTTGTATAATGGAGCTTTAAGCAGCATTAATGGAAGTGTTTCCAAGTCCATGCGGTGATATCCAGAACAGAACCAAATCTGCTTTTAATGCAGTGGCCCCTGAGGGCTCAAAGATCACAATCATTCAATATTGAGTTTCATCCCTTGAGCTCAGAGATTTCTACAGATTATAATATATACAGTATATAATCCGTTGATGAGATTATGAACTGAAGAATATGGAGATTCAAAGTCTTTACATTTTTCTATTGAGGAACACCTTTCTGAGATTGTTTCACTATTTTCATAGAGTGATGAACCTCTGCTCGTCTTTACTTCTGACAGATTCAGTCTCTCTAATGCTCAGTTTATACTCAGTATTTTACTGATCAGTTGATAATTAATCTATCGTTATGCGCCAAAATAATCCTCCAGCTAAATTTATTTTACTTATCTTTACAGTTTTCCTTTGCTTCTGTGTCAACTTTCATAAAATGCATTGCTGCCATGAAATTTAAAATTACTTTATTGGTTTCCTAAACTAAGTACATTATTTTAATTTACTTGTTATGTTTAGTATGTTTTATTGTGAATAAAATATGGGTTTATCGGACTTTCAAGTCATTGCATTCTTTCTATATTCCTGTTTTTACATATCTTCCCAACATTTCCACACTCTGGGTTTCCTTCTAATAAAATCTGACAGTGTTGCGTTTGTAGATTTTGTAGTCAGGGGTCTCTGCGAAGCCCTGTGTAGTTTCTGCTTGGTACTTACTGTGACCACAACTAAGCTAAAAGGATTCAGGACTTGTGTTTGAAAATGGGATAATAATCGTCTTTACCAAGTATGGATTATGTCGAATCATTTAAGTCCAAGTTTATGGTGACTGTAACAGTTCACATCTGCAAAGACGCCTGAAATGAGACATTGCATGCAGCTCTTATAAAGTTCTAATGAAATGTCAGATATGCTCCCATGATAACATGTTTTCTTCAGCAGAAGTCAATAAAACAGTCTGTTCACAGATCAGCTCTAATCAAAAACTTTTCACTGTTCCGATTTTGTTTGTTTAAAAACTAAGCTAACATATATTTTAAGAAAAACATTTATTTTGATGGGACACATAGATATCAGTGAAAAATGTTTTTCTATCAAACACAGATGTGTTTGTTGGGGTTGCAGTAGGACAGTGGTCAGTGCTGCAGTCTCATAATCCTGAGGCCGCAGGTTTGAATTCAGGTTCCTGTTGCATGAAAATAAGATCAAGAATCATTTTCGTGTTGTCTTGGACAAATTAATCCTTGCTTTGGTTGCACAAAAGAAGAGGCACATGTGTTTCCATAGTAACAAATCCTCTGAAACTATCTGTTCTCGACTTAGGTTGACTTGAACTAGTCACCCTGTTTAATTGTGGCTTGACTTTTGAGCAACCGATTAAGCTTGTTTACAAGTTCCAGCAGGCATCCTGGTTGTATAAATCCTAATTTTGTGCAACGGGCCTCTGGTTGTTTCAGGAGGAGCATTTAGTGTATAACAATGGCCAAAACTTTTATTTCAGTTCGCTCGCTGTAGCAACAACTGCAGAAGTGAGCAGCAGAAAAAAAAGAAAGAAAATAAACTTTTTTTTGTATTTGTTGGGCTGGAGATTGGTTTATAAAAAAATATGTTGTTACTTAACCACAAAGAGAAGACTCAAAGGGATAGTTGGGATTTTTTCAACTGTTTTTTTAAGAAATATTCCTGTGCAGACAGTATCTTACTTAAAGAAG
The DNA here is from genome assembly GCA_034783495.1 of Millerichthys robustus. Classification (NCBI taxonomy): domain Eukaryota; kingdom Metazoa; phylum Chordata; class Actinopteri; order Cyprinodontiformes; family Rivulidae; genus Millerichthys; species Millerichthys robustus. Next base: position 4,636,938 of record JAVKLF010000033.1, read on the forward strand.
ATAGGGCAGATTTCTGTCTTCTAAGACAGTTATAACCATAGATGGACAGATAGATAGAATTACCTTATTTTTCAGATTATAGGGTGCACTTTAAATCCTTAAATGTTCTCAAAAATCAACAGTGCGCCATATGTATTAATTCTGGTTGTACTTACTGAACTCGAACCAAATTTATGTGGTATGTGGCACTTAAAATTATGTGTGGCCTTATTGTCCAGGAAATAAGGTATGTAAAAATACTGGCTTCACATCCTGGAACTTCACCAGAGAAACCCATTTAAAAATCCCATCTGACCCTTAAAAGATTGCAGTTTAAGATGAAGGTGTGGTGGATGTTTGTCTTTATTTTCTAATTAAACAGAACCAGGAAGGAAGTGATGGCTGTCTTTGTTTGTTTTTTTACTCAGACCGTCTAACACAGGAAATCTCTTCTGCCTGCAATCATCTTTGAAGCTTGTTCTTTCGGCCAGTTTCTTCCAGGCTTTAGGTGTACTTAGATGGAAATTATACATTAGATAAACATTTTTTGGGCCAACGCGGTACTATCGTTAGATTGATCAACATGGATAAGACCTTGGGTCAGGAGCAGCTGAGGGTTAAGAGCAAAATGAAAAACATGCATTGTTCTAAATGTGAAGTGTAAAGCTGTAGTTATCTGATTGATATTTAAATGCAAACTTGATCAACTCACCAGATGATGTATTTATTTTCATGTACTGTACATGTGATGTTTTATGCAGATTGATAAATGTACATTTTCATTACAAAAGGACAAATGTCAACTAAATAACAAGTAAAACTTGAATAAAAAATATAAAATAATTAGTAAACTCTGAGTGTTTTGTTGGTACTTTTGGTCATATTTTGGTGTAGTAACACAAAATCATAGTTTTCTTTTTCAAGCTTTATTTTAAAAAGTTACATAGAGATGTACTGTATTTTTTTAATCATTTTGAGTTGAAAAAATGTTCAATGGAACTATTAAAATAGATGGATAGATATTGAAAAGTTGCACTATAAACAAATAAGAATGAATAAGAAAAAAATAACCTATTTTAATATATGTTGTAGAATAGAATAGGTATAGAAGGTTGTGTAAAAAGAATTCTTAAATTTTCTTCTAAACACATTGTAAATGTCATAAATATATTGTTGTAAACGTGAAAAAAGTCTCCCAAACATTTATAATTGCACTGTGGGGCTAGAATAAAATTTAGGTTTCAAGACATCTGTGTCTCAGGATTTTATGGGATGTAAATCTTAAGGGCGGCCAGGTGTCGTCACTTGGCCACCTTCAGTTTAACCCCGCCCCCTGCTGCTCCAGCAGTATATAAACCAACAGCACTTCAAGACTTCAGGTAGCGCTAACAGTAGTTTGCTGCTAGCTAGCTAACCAATTATGCCTCATAGAGAGATCACCGCCTGAATAAACTCTATCGATTTTGTAAAGATAAGCCACTATGGAGACATGAC
>JAVKLF010000033.1:4641608-4652670 GCA_034783495.1 Millerichthys robustus
CTGAGATACATTTATGTTATTCACTGTGGTGTAATGCCTTCTGGTGCAGATCCAATTTACAGAATGGTTTCTGCACTAGAGTCACTGAGATGGGTGTGTGGCCTTCTGTGATTGGCCCTGTGAGTTTCAGGAGCCAGTGTTGGGTCAGTGGGAACATACAGGTGCTGCTGCTGCTGCTCGGTGTATAACGGCTCCTCGCAGTCTGACTCCAGCTGGATTCTAACCTGGGGCACGGGCAGGTGTGGTGGCTCTGCAGAAGCATGACTTGGTGAGGGAGGGCAGGAGATCTTCAGGCGCAGAGTGATGCTGGGAAGAGTGGTGGTGGAACATTTTTACTCATCATGTCTCACACAGTTATTCAGGAGATTAAAGCAGTCCTGAAACCAGTCCTGTCTGTAGTTTTATTAGTCTCATTTAAATCTTTTAGGTGTTAACAATGTCTTTTTAACAGTGCCTTTACTGGTGTCTGAAACACAACTACTGATAGAAAACCTTTATTTGTCACAATTATAATAAAAATGTTGGTTAAAACAAAATCTCTCACCATTTTAAACAAACTTTCTACTGACGCCTCTCATGACTTCCAACCAGTAAAACTACAATACAGCTATCCACCTGGAAACAGATCAATCTCATTCGTGCCAATTAGCCACACCTCTACAGGTTTCCTAAACTCGTCTTGGCTCCAGTTATTTCCTGTTGTTAGGACCATGAACAGATTAAGAACCTTCCACTCTGTTTTGAGCAAAGACACAGCAGAGTCATGGTGAGTTTACGATTTTATTTCTTTCATGTTCCCCTAAGAAGGAATAATATGTTAGATTAAGCATGTGAAGTCAAATCTGCTGTCATCGGCAGATCACCAGTCTTTAGAAAACCTGGGGGAACTAATCAGGAACCTGACCTCAAAAATTACCTTGTTAGAATGTAGAGAACAAAAACATTGTATATTGTCTTTCACTAATTACTATCATTGTGCTTTTATTTTTCTAGTCACATGCTGCTCAGATCATTTTGGCCAGGTCCACAAAGTCAAGAAGTAGATGTTTCAAAATAAAGGAACTAGTTCAGGTTTGCTAAGACTTAACTTCATTGTTGTTGTTTTTGTTGCGGCTGGTCTCTCCTATTCCTTCACGTCTATGGTTTTAGGAGTCCTACTTCCTGATTCTGTAGCTCGAGCCAGTCACTAAATTGTCACGGGTCTATTTTGAGATGACCTGCCCCTTTGGGTTCTGCAGACCTTGACTTGGTTGCTCTGGTGTTGATTCTAGTTATTTTTATAACACATTTATCATTTTACAGCTGAGCACAGAGATTCATTCATTGTCTTTTAACTCACAGTGAGTTAAGAGACAAAAGTTCCATCAGAATAAAGATATGACATTATACTTGTACTGCAGTTAAAAACTCAATTTCACATGAGGATTTTATGCAGGACTGTTGTGTGAAAGACTAATCACACAAAATTAACTGACTAATTAATATTCTTCATTAAAAACTTGGTGCAGTGTGTTGTATAAAGAAAGAACAGAAGGGAAAAGAAAAGAATAGTTTTCAGGGAAACTTTTTGACCTTTAGAGGTCGCTACTCTTCAAGGAACAAGAACTAAAAGCCCTGACAACGGCCTGATATGACAAAACTGTAAGTTCTAAACGTTTATAAGATGACATATAGAATAAGAACAAAAGAAAAGATCAAAGAAGAATAAAAATAAATTGGCATTCGAACATTTTTTTCTGCAGCAAAAAAAAGATGTGAAAAAATAACCTTTCATGTGCAGTATGACATGAAAGAATTATGCATTTTCTTGATAACATTAAAATTCCTAACCCTATTTACACAATTTGTTTAAATGTTTTCAACAGAAGCAGAAAATTAATCGCTGAGTAAGTTATGCTGCTTCTTCATGAAATTGTACATTGTTTATGAAAAGCAATAATATGCTTGTGCAACTGTGTGATTATACTGTATTCACCACTGCTCAGGACAAGAGTGATGTTTTTACCATCATCTTAAAACTCGTATTCATCAGATGTACAAATATCAACAACTAATTTATTCTTTGGAACTTTTGCACTATACAAGGGACAAATACAATAATTTAGTCCAGTGAGTAAGCTTATTTTTAAAATAGATATAACTCTTTACTTTATGGTGTTGCTTTAAAATTGTTACAGTTAATTCATAATATTAGTCAGTTTTTCACACAGTTTTATAGATTTGTCAAAATGAAAAAATGCACAGACATTAATTTAGTGAATATTCTGCATTTTGTGCTCAGGTATTTGCATTTTTTGTGAAAAAACAGAAAATATTTTATAATTTAGAGATTGTTAATAAACAAAATATCAGTGTTTCCACTAATGATTTCCAATCCAGAAATCATTTGTAGAAACACAATTTGGAGTGAGCCTTTTCAAATGAAATCTTTTCCAGACAAAAATACCAGATGTTGTTTGTGTCATGATCTGTTTCTTGTGTTTATGTTTTTGAGATATGTTCTGTTCTCCTCTCGTGTCTCCTTGTAGATCCCCTGTGTTTCTGGCCTTTCAGTGTGTTTCCCTACTCGTGTCCTCTTATTTGCCTCACCTGTCCCTAATGTTTGTCCCACAGGTGTCTCTTGTTCCCCTTGTGATTACTTCCCTTTATATGCTGAGTCCTGTCTCCTCTTCCTTATCGGTTCATTGTCGTTTGTACCCAGATGTTGAGGTTCCTCGTGTCTCATCCTTGTTTCTCCTGAGCCTGTCTGTTTCCTGGGCCGTGTCCAAGTTTCTAGTTTATTTTGTGAGTATTTTTTGACCAGTGTTTTTGTCCGGACAATTATGTTGTTCAAAAACCCATTCTCTGACAGTTTGAGATGAGAGAGTTAATGTGTTTGTTAAAAGGAAGAAAACTGATTTAATTACAAATATCTACAAATATATATCAGAATATTTAATAATTACAAAAGCGGAAAGTCAATTAAAGTTATGGTAAAGGACACATTTTGGGAAGAGGTTTTACTGGACAAACTAATTTGTAAAACAGCTGGATGTCAGATTTGTGGTGTCATCTGCACCAATTACAATCAGAGGACCAGAACTTTTAACAAATAATTAGCTAAGATTCGGTGTGATAATAGTTGAAGCTCTTTCCCAACACATACTCTAAGCATACCCTGATAACCCAGGCCCAGTGTTTACAACTTTGTATGCAACATAGCAGCAGGCAATATACACTCACTGACCACTTTTTCAGGTACACCAGTCCAACTGCTTGTTAACGCAAATTTCTAACCAGCCAATCACATGGCAGCAACTCAATGCATTTATGCATCGAGACATGGTGAAGACGATCTGCTGCAGTTCAAACATTTGCATCATGGATGTGTGCCGATAAATCTGCAGTATCTGCGTGATGCTACCATGTCAATATGAACCAAACTCTGCGAGGACTGTTTTCAGTACCTTGTTGAGTCTATGCCACTAAGGATTAAGGCAGTTCTGAAGACAAAAGGGGGTCCAACCCGGTACTAGCAAGGTGTAAAGTGGCCAGTGAGGGTGCATTCCTCAAAGGAAGGCTGCTTTCATTGTTCTTGGACTAAAGAACTGGATAAACTTAATTCACTTGCCTTACATTACTCTTCTAAAAGCAAAATTATGCACAGTTGGTTTAAAATATTTTTTGAAAAAAAGGTCTAACGTTCATGAGCCAACTGTGAGAAGCAGAAGAAACTTTGAGGCCTACGGTGTCAAACCCTAAAACATCTCACTGAATAATCACTCAATTAGTTTTATATTCTGCACTGCACACACTAATTACTTCTATATAACAAATACTGTACATCTTTGCAATGTAAAAACAAAACAATCCAGATAATTAATCTAAAATCAGTCTCTAGAGGCTTGAGCAGAGTGTATGTTGAATTAAAATGATAGGTGTAGTTTTAATCCCAGCCAATGTTCATATCACATCTCTGTAGTTTCAACACACAGTACCTGTGGTCCAACTCATTCCGATCAGATGTGACTGAGTTCATCTCCTGTGAGAAAACATATGTACATACAGAAGCAGAGAGAACATGCACAGAACAACACAAAACAAGCAAAACGAAGAGACCATTAGAAGAGAAAACTATTGAAACTGTTTCCTGATCTGTAACAAATGTTTTTACATATTTTTCTTTTACAAGCACATCTTCTGTTGGAGTCACCCATCACCAAAAGTGGAAGGGATAACTGTAATGATTGTATGAACATTAACAGCTGATTAACAATCAGATTCAACTTGAATCAAGGTGCAACAGCAAAGCTATTGTAGCAAACACAAAAATAGGCATAACTCAGTGACGTTTTAAGATCACACTTTTTGTTTTTTCAAGATTTACAGAATACCTCATCATTTCTCAACATAAGATAATGTTAATCTAAAACTCCAATGTAAAAGTTTGCATTTGATATGCATTCCTTTAAGGACTAATAAGCCATGATTAAGGAGCGAAAGAGTGCTGATAAATGACCTGCCCACCGAACTTTTTTGTTGAGCATATGTTAGGTAAACACTAAAACAATGTTTATTTCCAAGAAATGTGGTCCTATTATATTACTGACTGCAGTTATTTTTATCAAAGGATTTTTTTAAATACTAGGCCATTAATGTAATAGTCAGACAAAATTGTAAGATGTCTTTACATTATTGGCAATTATTACATATGTGTTGCTACATACCCTCACCACCCCCTTATTTCTGACCACTTTAAATAATCTTTGAGAAAACTTTGGTTGCTTCTGAGATAAAATTTTCTTAAAGAAGATGTTTAACAAAGAACGCTGTAGCCAAAAAAAAAAATTGCTTCCAATTTTCTTTTCTTTTCTTTTCATTTATTTATTTTTTGACAGGGCAATGTCACAAAGAGCAGCAACCTAAATTTTAATTTGTCCCAAACTGCTAAACTTACTGATAATGTTACTACTGTTACACAAGCATCAGTTGATAAAATTGTTTCTCTAAAAAAGAAAGTAATCAAGAAAACCAACTCCTTGGTCTAATTCAGAGTTACGTACTTTAAAACAGGCATCTAAAATCTAATGTCCTAATTATTATTATTTTAATCTGCTTAATTGATCTGAAATGAATAGTTCGTTACCTCAGAGCATTAAAGTTGCTGTAATCAAATTTTACTGATCTTGAATCAGGAGTTCTGATCAAATAAACCTCTAATCTCCCATTCTGCTCAAAAACCCTTGAGAAAATAGTTACAAATCTATTGTGTGAACATCTGGACAGAAATAATCTGCTTGAGGAGTTTCAGTCAGGGTTTAGAGCTCATCAAGCACAGAAACAGCACTGGTAAAAGTTACTAATGATAATCTTATGACCTCAGACAGTGGACTACTGTTTGATACAATTAATCACAATATTCTATTACAGAGGCTTAAACATAATATTAAGATTACAGGAACAGCTCTAAAATCGTTGAAATCATACTGTTTTAATGAATTCCAGTTTGTTAACAATGAACCTTCTTCCCACACCAAATTTGGCAAAGGAGTTCCGCAAGGTTCAGTGCTTAGACCAGTCCTCTTTATTTTATATATGTTTCCATTAGGTAAAGTTAATAAACAAAAAAAATCAATTTTCAATATAAGTAATGTTTTGAAAGTTAAAAGAGAACTTGAATGCTTTATCAGCACTCCATCTGTCACATTAACAAACAGCATCAAACATGTAAACATAACTGAAACTGACACTAAGAGGAAGAGGAATGGTTGGTGTACTCACTCAGAGGTCTGGTTTTGAGGGAAGGGGTTAACATAGGTGGGGTATGACCCCGACTGAAGCTCTAATGCCTCCATATGGACCTTGTTCTCAGTGAGGCTACAGCTGTTGGGCTAAGGGAAACAGGAAAAGGTTGGCATGCAGGTCGAAGCAGTATGGAATATTGTTTTAGGTTCATTTTATTAACATTTTTACCTGAGCCCTCAGTTTCCATGTATATATTTTCCGACGTAAGCAAAAGTTGCTTTGATGTTGAATTATTTTTCTCATGTTCAACTCCAACTGACCCCAACCTTGTGTCCAAGTTTTGGTACTAAAACTTGTAAAAGTCCAAGTCTCTTTAAAAAAGGACTTAAGTCTCTAATTCCATTTTACGTCTCCGTATACATCTGCCTCTGCTACAGACTGAGTAATATACATACATACAAATATACATACATACATATTATTACTACTGAAGTGATCACCAGTAGATTTACTTTTAATCATTTTGAATTTGATCATCGTAACGAATAAAAGCGCATGAGCCTTGCACACAGAAACATCTTACACTTAAACTGATTTTATGCTAAAAGATTTAGCTTATTTCACTAAAATAAAGGAAATAAAGGGCCAGGAAAACAAAAAGGAACAGTTTTTTCTAATTTAAAAAAGGCCAAGTGTACTCTGTTTTTTGTTGATGTCAGAGAATTATTTCTTTTCATCACTGTGCTGCAAAGATTGTTATTGTTGTCACAGGAAAAATAAATTATATTCTTTTTTAATTTTACTAAAATTAAATATTGTGTTTAAAGCTCACTCCATGATCCAACAGCTTGTAGAAACTCTTCTAGAAGCAAAAACTTGAAATTGTCTTTTTTTTCTAATTTCATTAGTCTCTCACATGTTGGTAGAGAAATAAAAAAGATATTGACCCATTCTTCTATACAACATTGCTTCAGATCATTGAGGTTTGAGAGTATTTGTTTCTATATGGTGATCTTAATGTCTGGTATTTTATTAAGGTTGAGGTCTGGACTCTGACTGGGACAATATAACACATGGTTCTTTTTTTTGAAGACATTTTGTTGTAGATACTCTGCTAATAATAGAATTATTCTATCTTGCTGCTTCCATAGAATTTAATAGAATTCCATGGAATTCCTTTTCACTCTGAACACTTCTTGATGTGGATCTGGTCAGGTGTGAGATCTTTACTGATGGAACAAAAACAGAGTACAACCAGCCTTCTCTGGACTGAACCCGGGTTAGAGTGGAAACATGGAGAAGCCAAAGGAAACAGGCGAGAAGGATAAATGCTGATAATTTAACAAACAGACAAGATTGTAGTAAGTGTAATACAGTGCCTTTTCAGCAACACTGTTGGACAGAGAGGAGAAACATCCAGTATTAGTCAGTGAAAACCAAACAACACAACACAACAGATGGAGTGACACAAATGTAAACAGAAAATTTTAAGAATAGTCAATTATGACTTCAGAAATGATACTGTTACTTTGTAATGAAGTGCTTAGCAAACAGAAAAGGTCACAACATGTGGGCACATCTTTTACCTCCTCATCGCTCTCTGGCTCAACGGCCTTCTTCTCTTTCTTCCTCTTCTTCTCATCTTCTTTTTTCTTCTTGTCTTTATCAGGCAGGAGGTCATCCAGCCATGCGAGGTCATGTTGTGAAAACATTAGATCCAATAGTTTCCGTACAAACATCAGACCCAGAATCTACACAGAGGCAGAGACAAAGGTGAAGTTAAAAGAAGACACTGCTTCAGCTAATATTATTCTGAATCTCAAAGGTTTCCACACCAACTCAGCCCAACTTCCCCCTAACACATGACCTGATACACTTAATCCTCCTGGATCAGAATGACACTCAGAGTGAGTGAACAATTTCAGCGGGTCAAACTTCAGACCTTAAAACTATTTACAAGGTCGAAGGGAGTTAAAGAACTCCAATGATTATTATAAACAGTGTAAAGAGGCAAACAATGGGGCCCGGAAAGGAGAGTGTATGGGGAGTCGACAGTGCCAATCTTACTAAACTTAAGAACTACTGGTACAAACTCTGAGATTAAATAGATAAAGTTGGTGTTGAAATGATGTGGTCACTATCCTTGGTGCTGAACTGCTTTTAATTTGTGTTGCTTTATTATTACTGACCATGTAGCTTTTGTATTTCTCTTGGTTCGTTTTACTTCATGTTCATTTAATGGACTTCAAAATGACACAGTCGCTCTCCGTGGTGCTTAAGCTTGTAAGCCTCACTGTTGTGGGCATGTGTATATTGTAAAATAATGTTATCATGAGCATTATTATTTGGGTTTAAAGAGCCCAGCCATTAGCCCTGACCCCTGCCCGACTCTGATTTGTTCTACTATTGCTCCCAGATCAGGTAACGAAGAGAGGTTTGTGTGAACTAACTCACAGAACATCTAGTTGGGTTTGCTGACTTTTAGTTTGTATTTGTTCGTTGTTGGGCCCTTTAAATTAAGAGGTTACTGAGGCTTAAGAAGTATTTTTGTTGTTTTTGACAGTAAAAATATACATGCTGTTGGATCACTGCAGTTAGTTGTACATTTTGTGCGTAACTAGTTTATATATTTTGAAAAAAAATGTTAAAACATTTATGACAGGACTTTTGTTTGTTTATTTCATTATTTTTGGATAAAGATAGAGAATAGAAACAAATTGGGTCTTACCATTTTAATGTGTTGCTAAAATTTTAAATATGACCGTATGTGTTCCTGTCTGTCTGATGTACTCAGATTGCTGGATAGGCTGCACTTTATTTAATGTTTTTATTTTAAAATATATATTTTATTTATTTACATGATAACACAAGGTAAAACAATAAAAGTAACATTTTCTTCTGTTTTGTTGACATACACAGAATGCTCCTACATCAGCATGTGTAGTTTTTAGGGTTCTCTGGCTCCATTGACTGAAATGGAAATATTCCAGCACTGATGTGAAGACTCCACTAAGAGCAGGACAAACACGCGCTAATCCACCCACCATAACTGGAAAGATGATGGCCAGGAATGTGGACTTGAGGATCCAAAGGACAGCCAGACAGGTGATCTGAACAAGGGTGAAGAGGTGGACACGTCTCAGAGGGACGTGACGCAGGAAAGAGAAGTCTGGCTGGTGTTTGGGTGGCATCAGGAACAACTTGATCCGTTCCCAGAACTGGAGCAGAAAAATAGAAAATATGTTGTTGGAGGTCATTTCGTATTTACTCTGCATTTTAAGTCTCTTTTGAGTACTTTGTTGTAAAAAAATACTACAGTAAATACTGAAAGTACTTTAGTTTCTAAATAAATTCAATTAAACTTTAAGTTTTTGACAATGATGCCAGGATTTGGAAGGTGATGGGCACAGTTCCACTAATCCGCTCATAGCTGAACTTAGTTTTCTTTTTTGGGATTAACTTTTTGCGAACTTTGGAAACTGTTAGTGGACCAATTAGCTTCCTCTAAATTAGGTTCTGTAAATTAAAAAAATTCACAAGTGTAAAAGTTCTATTTTTATGCCGTTTGTCTTGAATAATATAAAAACCTTCCCTCTTACAAGCAGAGCTGGACATGGCAATGTGTGTGTAGGTGTAGCATCTTTAGCAACTAAGCTTCAAACTAAAAGCGTCAAAAAGAAGTAAGATAATATTTTACAATATTTAAATTATGAATACAAAAATTTGTTACATACAAAATATGGTACGGAAATGATTTGCTATTTGTTGTTAAAAACGTTTTTTAAATAAAAATACAAATTTGAACAAAGAAATGATTTTATTCTGAAAGGAATAAACTGGAAATATCACATTAGTATCAAACTAACAACAGATTTGTGTGTCTCCCACCAGTCTCCCACTGGAAGGAGATGAAGTCATGTGACACCGGCTGAGTGTTAGTCTTAGCAGTTATAACCATAACCACAGCAGATTAGTAGTTAGTGAAACAAACCTTTTGGTTAGCTGTCACTGCCTCTGACTATTGGTGACTTATTTAAATACTTTTGTAGTAGGCCTATTTTATTTAAAACCTTATAAAGGTATGCTGCCTTTTCTTTGGAATCAAGTGTTAATACGTTTTTTGGCGTACCTGGATGCCGCTCAGTGATGCTACTCCCATGTAGAGAAACACTCCATAAAGAACCGGCATGGGGATGTACTGAGTTAAACACATCAGTTAAAAGGTAAATATCACAGAAAAACAACAAATTGTGTAAAGTCTACACACTGACCTGAAGGATGGGGGCCAGGAACACAGAGAGTCCGGTCAGAACAAACACCAGAATCCCAGTCAGACGCTGCTCTCTACAAACAACACAATATTGTTGGGATGTGACAAAAAAGAATCAGAGGAGCTCCTTAAGTTTAGGAATAGTTAGATTGAATTTTTAAAAATCCGAAAACTGTATGCCAGCTCAGTAAGACTGTGGATTTTTCACTTTTTTTTCTAATTCCTTTGAGAATAAAAGAAAATAAGTTAGAAAAAACAAAAACTTTGTCTCAGTCTCAGAATGGACCTACCTGACTCCAAGAAACTGTGGCTGTTCTCCAGGGGCGCTGCACTCGCTCTCCATCTTCAGAGAGTCGATGTGAGCGATGGAAATAACTGTGGCAGCGACGTACCAGGGCAAACCCATGAAGGAGCACACAGCCATCAGGATGCCCACCCAGAACAGGTCCAGGTGGTAACCACAGCCTTTCTGCATGTGTAGACAACCACAAAAAGTCAAATTTAACATTATCAATTTAGTACTTTACAATAAAAGAACTTTGAGTAAAAGAAATATGACTTGTTTTGGTCCTGTAATATACAGATGCTCATTGTTTTAAAGTGTTAAACTGAAAAGCAGGCTAATGGAGTGTATAGGGTAACCTTACTGTACTTAAAAACTTAATTTAAAAATGAACTAGAAATGAAATATTTTCTCATCTTTGACAATTTTTTAAAATTTTTGTTGTTTTCAGACCTTAAGCTTGTTTTCCTTGCGATTGACGATGACGGCACTGATCTGCTGATCCATGAAGATAAGGATGGTAACAAGGAGAGCAGGAACGAAGCTGGCCAGATACCACCACCAGGGGTTCTTACCGAACGGAAGCACAATCCAGCCACGGTCAGAACGTGTTGGCTGCACCACACAGTAATAAAACACAATGTATGTTAAAAAAGTGCAGGTCAATAATGGTCATTGTAGCATAGCTGGTAGTTTAGTAGTGGTGGAACACACACACACACACACACACACACACACACACACACACACACACTGGCCTTGAGTTTTGACCCTGTCACTTGAGA
>JAVKLF010000033.1:4735151-4749320 GCA_034783495.1 Millerichthys robustus
ATATACAAACTTAATCTGCTCCCAGTTAAAAAGAAATTGGGGAAATATGTCAATTGTAATGATTTACAAATTTCATAAACTCAGACTTTATTCACAGCAGGATAAAGAAAACATTTCAATGTTGAAAACATGGTTTTCACGGACTGAAGCTTCTGGGCAATACAGCCTAGTTTTGAACTTAAACTATTAAAAATCAACCTAATTAACATTTTACTTATTGGTACAGTTGTTTAGTTTACACATTTGATATGTTTCATTGTAAATAAAACTGTTTTTTTTTTCAATCTAGTTTTCACACATCAGCTGTTTTATAAGGCTCACTTTCTGCTCTGCTTTTCTGCCTGTCTCATGAAGAGTCCTGCACTATTTTCTTTTTCCATCCAGGTAAATCTTGTGTATGCCTATGAGACAAAACATTCGCTGTGTATGGTTCTGACGATGATGAGTGGAGGAGATCTACAGTTCCACATACATAAGATGCAAAAGGGGGGCTTAGATGTAGACAGAGTGCGTTTCTACGCTGCAGAAGTCTGCTGTGGTTTAATTCACCTCCACCAGAAGTCAATAGTCTACAGGTGAGTGTGGTCTCACATGTATTTGGTTTAAATATCTGCAGCTGGTAAAGATGGAGGCTGATACGATGTGTTTGATCTTTCAGGGATCTAAAACCTGAAAACATTCTCCTGGATGATAATGGTATGTGCAAACAAAACAAATACTTCATTTGTAGGGAAGTTTAAAATAGCCTGTTTGTGCGTGTGTACTGTATTAAAATTATCTTACATTCCAGCCATTGTTGCAGCCGTCGTGGTTATTTTTAGCTTTCAAGCAATTAGATTGAAATGACAAATGTGTCCCAGTCTATGTAATTTGTGTGGTGTTTTGGGTTATAGTTCATCTTTTTTCCTCCTAGTGTTCTCTGTGTGTCCCTGTGTTTCACCGTTCTGTCAACCTTTGCTCTGACCTACTCACTTGTTCCTCATGTGTCTCCACCAGGACTTTTCTAATGTGTTCTTCGTTACTCACCTTTATATTCTGTGTCCTGACCTCACTTCCTTGTCAGATCATTGTTCTGTTCTCTGCATGCAGTTTGTTGGTTCCCGCGCTCTTGCTTTTATTCATCTCTGTGAGTATTTTCCTCGAGGCGTCCCCGTCAGCGCATTCTTGTTTAATAAACCTTATGAACTACTTTTGGAGTGCCGAGTCCTGCCTGTCCCTGGGTGACAGAATGGGAGTCCTGCCAAAGAGCTACTCTTATAGCCAACTACAATCATTCTTCATGCTCACATTCCTGCTCCTTACTAGGAAGCTGTTTTGATTATATCATTTCGAAGGTAGAAAACAAGAACAGTTTGAGGAAATGAAAAGTTTGTGGTAAGCAGGTGAGGTGTCATTCTTGTCCGGAGGCTTTTGTTTTCCTAGAACTAGTTAGTTCTGTCAAGATGCGATCTAAGAACAAAGTACAGCAGTCAGGGTGAGGGGTGGCCGGGGGTAAAAAAAAAATGCGTCACAAGTGCGTCATAACAACTAAAAATCTGAAACATGAGCCCATTTCAGCAGATTTTTCCTTTGGTGTCATGAAGGTCATATCCGCATCTCTGACCTGGGCTTGGCTGAGAGGCTGTCTGAGGGGAGACTGGTGCGAGGTCGAGTCGGCACCTTGCTTTATATGGGTACGTACGTAACGCACAGGTCCCACTTTAAGTTCAGTCTGCAGTCAGGTTGCACATTTTGTCTTTAACAAATATAAAATCAATGCACTCAGACTTTAGGGCCCAACACACAAGATCTGCTTCATTAAAACTCTTAGATGACCCGTTTCTGTCTAAATGTCTTATTTTGAATTTGTTAAGTCTGAGTGCAGCTTTTGACCCTTCCAGGACCTGGTTGGGATTCAGGTTGCTGTCCTTAATTAGGGGTCATTTTAAGTCCCTCTACAGCGCCTGTTAACTGTGGAGTTCCTACAGGATCCATCTTGGGGCCAGCTGTATTTATATTGTACATGCTTCCCTTCAGTTGAAACCATATTTCATCTCATCATTATGCATACAGTACAGATTTACATGTCTGTTCACATAAATAGTAATAAAGACATTAAATGCAGTCTCACTCGCTTGTCTGAGAAGTGAGACATTTAAGAAGCAAACGAGCAGGTTTAAATTTTTTGGTTGTGCTGTTTTCGATCATAAGAAATTAGCTTGTCTTCCCGAGCAGCTTTAGCAGTCTATGTTGATAAAAGACAATGAAAACCCTGACTGACTGAAATTTTTTTTGAAGACTTTTTAATCCAAACAGACATCCAGAGTCTCAACACTGTTTGTTTCATTTTGTTTACAGCTCCTGAGGTGATCAGCCAAAAGAAATATGGCACGAGTGCAGACTGGTGGGGCCTGGGCTGTCTGATCTATGAGATGATTGCAGGTCAGTCTCCCTTCAGGGCCAAAGGGGAGCGTCCCCAATCTTCAGAGGTGGAGAGAAGAATCCAAGAAGATGAGGAGGACTACAGTCAGACGTTCAGTGTGGAGGCAAAAGACCTCTGCAGGATGGTTAGTTCTATAAAACTAAGCTCTGAACATTTAATCACTGTAGCTTCTTTAAAGCAGACAAACTCACTTGTTCTGGCACTAAAACACTAGTAAGATCAAAAGTACAATTCCTCTTTTTCATAATGTGTCTCTGTACCCAGTTTAATATTTATAAAGCCTGCCTCTTAACCCTGTCAGCATTGACTTTGTCTGATAAACAAAATATGGCAGGTTTTCCCTGAGCCCCAGGGAAACTGGGGATATTTACAACAATAAGGTGACGGTTCTTTGCCTCAAGTCAGGAAGTTTGAGAATCTGGGGTCCTTGTTCATGAGTGATAACACGATGAGGTGGTAGATGGGCCGGCAGGGTTTCATCTGGAGTAATAAGGGTGTTGCTCCAGTCAGTCATGGTAAAAACATTTGCTGAGCTCTAAGAAAGATGCCTCCTTAAAGCTTCCTGCTGGATGTTTTCAAGGCACATTTCACTGGGAGGAGAAAGGTCCAGAACCCATCAGAGTGATTAACACCGAAGTGAACCCAGGTCAGGCCTGGAAACACCTTGGTGTTCCTAGGACAGAAGCTTGGGAGCAGGATGTCTGGGTTTCCCTGCTGGACATGTTGCTTCTGCAAACTGACAGATAAGCAGCATATAAGAGATAAAAAGATTATGAATAAACAGTCAACAAAATATTAAAATCATTTTAGGGATATACTATGCTGGTGAAGATTCTCATCATCTCATTCAGGTCATGATCATTCCAAAAAAGGTTAAAAAAAACAACAACAAAAAACCAACTGGACTGAAGACATTTTGCTTCCCGTCCAGGAAGCTTTCTTAATTCAAAATGTCTAGAGTAGTGTGGAGTTCCAAGCTTTCTAGACCTGCCTGAGAGGCATCATTAGTACTTAGATTCACATGTAGATTAACCTGGAAGTACTCACTCCTCACAATGGAGAGTCGTTAGGCTCTTTGTTTGCCTGGATCACAGTGCAAATATCTTGATCAAATGCATGAAGGTGTGCAACTTAACAGGAATCAAATATATAGCTTTGTTAAAGTTTTGGAAAATTGAAACCTGAGCCCGTCAAATAAGAGAAAAAAAAAACTTTAAACACATTTTGAATTGAGAAAGCTTCCTGGACAGGAAGCAAAACAGCTTCAGCTTCAGAATAGAAGTCCAACTGTTTTGTTTGAACCTTTTTTTTGTGTTATCTATGTTGTTGTTGTTATTAACATGTTATCTTTGTTGCAGCTGTTGACAAAGGAGCCAACACAACGGCTGGGTTGCCTGAGTTTAGGAGGGAAAGAAGTGAAGTCTCATCCCTTTTTTAAACAAATCAACTTCCGGATGCTGGAAGCAGGACTGGTTGAACCTCCATTTAAACCTGATGCAAGTACTTTTATGATTTATATGACTTTAAATGTAAAAAAAAAAAGTTAGCACCAAAAGGATTTTTCAAATGACCCACGTGTTAGATTTTACAATGTTTATGCTTCAATGTTTTTAGATTTTTATTTTGTTAGATGTTTCTATATTAAATATATTTATTGTTGTGGAGAAGTAGCTATTTTTCAAGCATGATGCTGAAGAAGGAGAATAATTTATTTTGGTTGCAGATATTTTTGTAATACCTTTTTTCAAAATGAACTTTTTAAAGAAAATCTGAACATTGTAAAGAAAAGATCAACCAACACTAATGTCAACAAGTCTATCCAGCCCCGGAGAGGTTTATCCTCCACTTTCAATTTGACAAAAATTAGCACAAACACTGCAGCTTGGATTGTTAAGAATGTTTGCTGTTGTTTAACATGTTTGGATTCTCATTGAGTTTGCAAACTGAAGTTGTTTAACCCCACCAACACACAAGCATGACTGGATGCTTTGAATTAGAGATGTGACAGTTGTGAACGATCCAAATAGTTTTAACGGCTCCTTACAACAAATGATAGGAACGGAGTTGGGAACAGAAACTGTTCATAGTTTTATACTTTTTACTCCTCATAATGTCTATTTTGTCCTCATTATCGAAAATAGCTCAGTGGACCAAACTACTGTCAGGCTGATGGGGGCGGGGATGTACATAACTTTTGAAATGCATAAAGGCTTTCTTTTCTTTACATTGCTTCAAAATATAGTTTCCTTAAATTATTTATTGAGGGGGAGCAATCTACATTTTTCCAAAGTTGAGGGGTTTGGACTGGATCTGAATGTAAACTTTCAGACAAATCAAAAACCTTGGTCAAATTTATAATGCTATATACATCACCCGTTAATTAATGTATCTCCAAAATTCTCCTTGTCACAATGCACTAGTGTTCTTTTATTAATTTATTTTAACTTCATATTGGTTGTTGTTGGTTTTGTGATTGCCAACTCCCACTTAAACTGTAGTGGGTGATGTAGCACACCAAGCATTAAAAGGGTCCTTTCAGCTGTTCCCTCTTCAGGAGTCTCCACAGCGAGGCTCCTCCTCCATCTTACTCTGTCCTCACGCTGTCTTCTGTGTCCTCTCCAACTGCACCCATATATCTGCTTTTTGTCTGTTTCCTGGCAGCTACATCTCCAACATCCTTCTACCAATATGCACGCTGTCCCTTCTCAGGACGCGTCCAAACTATTACACCCACTGTCCCTCCTCTGGACATGTCCAAACCATTTCAGTCTGGTCTCTCTAAATTTATCTCCCAGTTGTTCAACCTGTGCTGTATCTCTGAAAATTTCATTCATAGTCTTATCAATCCTTTTCTCTCCCAAGGAGAACATTTTCAGCTCTGACACTTCCAGTTCTGTCTCCTGTCTTTTGGTCCTTGACTCTGTCTCCAAACCACACAACACAGCTGGTCTCACTGATCTCTTGTAAACATTTCCTTTGATCTTTGCTTCCACCCTTTTGTCACAAATCCCTCCTGAAACTTTTCTCCATCCTACCTGGACTCTCTTCCCCACACTCCCTGTTTTTCTGGACAGTGGACCCCAAGTTCTGAAGTCTGGCACCAATGTGACCTCTGCTAAAATGGTTAATGGATGTAAATACTGATACTTGTTTTTCGTTCATGTAGCACAGACTGGTATACTGCAACGATGTGCAGGACATTGAGGAGTTTTCTCCAGTGCGGGGAGTCGTCCTGAATCAGAAAGACAGCGAGTTCTACGCCAAGTTCAACACAGGAAGGAATACCATACCCTGGCAAAACGAGGTGATCTCCTTACTGGATCAGTATAATTATTTACAAACCAGGATCCTCAAATCTGACTTTTTCCCTGTCTTCTGCTCAGGTCATAAAGACAGGATGCTTTGAGGAGCTAAATATTTTTGGTACAGAGGGAACTCGTACTCCAGATCTGGAATGGTCCCAGGTTACGAACAACCCCAAAAACAGACTCCTGCATGGAATTTTCCGCAGACGGGTCAGAACACAGTCCAGTCTTTATGAATAGTTTGATGGCATTTACAAGTGTGAATGTCTGATTCGGTCTCTTCTTCCAACAGCCACCCTCAGATTCGTCTGATCAAAACAGAAATAGCTGGAAATCTGAAGGTCAGATGAAAGCCTCACTCCTCAGCTCTTCAAGAACAATCCAGAAACTGGGCCATCCAATGTAGCATCAACATCTTTCCTTTAAAATATCAGACATTTGTTTATATTTGTACTTTCTTTTCCCTTGCAGCCACATTACAGTAGCACTTGTTTGTTGTCCTCACTGCATTGTTTTGAAGAACATAAGAAATGGCTGAATTTTTAATAAACTTTTTTACTCTGGTGCTTCTCCATTACTGTTGTCCATACTGACGTAAATTAGGAAGTCTTCATTCCTTGAACAAAATCCTGAACTAACGTTAGAAGGTTTTATCTGAATAAACCACAAGACTGCTGGAACTACGCTGTTTGGACGGATGAGAATACAGTGGAGATGTTTGAAGAAAATGAAAATGTACAAACACGAATATTTTAGACCAACTGTCAAACAGGATGGTGGACCTGGACACTTTCCGGTCTGACCAAGAACTCCTCTGTAGCCCAAAGGATTCTAGAGTAAAATATGAGTGCATCTGTCAAACAGCTGAAGTTTGGACCAAACTGGGTCCAACAGAACACTGACCCCAAACACAGCAGCTAATCTACAACAGAATGGGTCAAAAAGAAAAGAATCAAGGTGCTGCAACGGAACGGTCAAAGTTCAGAACCTCAACCTGATAGAAATGCTGTGGTGAGAACATTGAGAGCTGAGCAAAAACAAATTTCTTTAAATCTCAATGAACTGAAGTAATAAAAAGAAGAGAGGGACAAAATCCCTTCCCAGCAACATAAGAGACTGAGTCATTCAGAAAACTACTATTGAGAGTTAACCCTGATTTATAGTTAATGAGAAGGCCTAGGGATGAATATTGTGTAGTTTGCTACTATCACCACCTGCTGAAACTCCGTCTTGTGCCCCCAGTCAGAACTAGTTCTTACAATTCTATGGGTTGAGCATTGTGTGATTGGTCAGAACTTCATGTTTGTTCATATAAAGTGGTTGCAGTGAGCTGATCTCTAAGCAGCATCTTCTGCTGTGCAATAATACAGCCAACATTACAGCTGTAAAATTGATATAGAAAAATACTAAAAAAAACTGAAGGGAGCTTGGATAATTTTGTAACAGCAGCACAGAGAACTGGCAGCTCTCCATGACTGTGATGACAAGGAGGGAGTTCTCCTAGACAGTGTCTATTGTAAACTGTGATGGTCTCTTTGCAGCAATTTTCCTGAATATCGCTTCTCCTGTTAACAACAGAAATACCAGATTTTTTCCCTCCAACTCAAAAATTAAAATACAACAAACATCCACTTTGACAACCTGTCTGTGATTATTCTGTTGGTGTGACGTGTGCTACAGAGGGAGGACTTATCAGGATTTATCATCCATGGGTCCTCCTGGATTGGAAGAAAAAGACAATCTAAAACCACGAGAGATTAAGGTAAAATTGATAAAGAAAAATACTAAAAACAAGTACAACAATCGACAAGTGCTAAAACACAATACTTTTTTCTTTCACAAGTGCAGCAGAGGTGAAAGTTTTCTCTGACTGCCTAATTCGAGTGTTCATGGAAGGACTGTGGGATTAATGCATTATTTGTTTGTTGCTGTCTCAAACTAAACACTCAGACAAATCACCCCACACTTAAAACGAACAACTTCAATATTTTATATCTTTAGGCAAAAACTGATCAAAAAGACTATGGTTTTAATTCATTTCACAAAAGTAAAAAAAAATCTTGTCTGTTAAACATTTATTATTTAATCCAGAGTATAAAACAGTAACTAGCACACTTTGTTAAACAAATAAAATAATAAAAAAACAGAAAACACTAAAGACTTCACTCTTGCAGAGAGAACGAGTGTATAATGAAGAAATGTGTTTGTTTGGCTGAAATACACAAAAGATGGGGTGTGAAACGCAACACTTTTATTGTGTTAAACTGTATTCGACACATTTGAAGTCAGAACATTGAAGATCAGCTCAGTAAGTTGTTCAAGTTCACAGAGGAAGGAGTTTTTTGGGCTCAAAACAATCTTGGTAAACAGCCAACCGTTCTTAGCATGACAGAATATTCTTAATCAAGTAATTCTTTCACTTGCTCTACACAGCAGCACTGATTACAGCTTATTGCTTGAAGGCAGAACAATGTGGATGTGGAGCTTCAGCAGGTTTTCATCCTTCCCACGGTGGGCTGCGCCGTCCATCCACCTCCGTCTCCACGTGGTACAACATGTCAGCCAGCGTATGTTCGATCACTGCTCCCCACCCCATGTCACTCATCTGTCAGGTAGTACAAATAAAAGCATTGATAGCTGACCACTCAAATGGTGCACAGTTCTGTAAGAAGAGAAGCACTCACCGGCTGGTAATTATTGTCCTTTGGTGGGAATTTAAAATGTGGCCCGAAGTTGACAGAAACCTGAAGAAAGTACAATTTCAGTTTGATCAGTCTAATAAAATGAAAAGGTGGAAACTATCCTTGCCAGGCTGTGTACTGACCGTGCAGCTCTTGTACAGGGAGATAGCAGGAAAGTAGATGCCTTCAAATAGGTTTTCAAATGCAACCCCTTGATTCACTCCATTTTTGTAGAACACCATCTGCAACAGAAGATTCTTAAGTCCAATGCAGCAAAAACCTTTCTAGACCAGTATTTGACAACAGAAACCATACTGACCTTGCTGAGGCCTATTGGCTTCAGGCTTTTTTCTGCTTTGTCCACATAGTCTTTCTCCTCAAAGTACAGATAGCTCTTGAACTTAATCAGTGCCTGAAAGAAATGCAAGAAAAACAAAAGTGACTAATCAAAAAATAATAATAATACACAAAACTAACGCTCGTAAATAACTGGACAGGTTATTTCCTGTAAGCTGAACACAAGCTGGTGCCAAACTGGGCAGGAAACCAGAGTTGTTAAGTAGCAGTACCACATCTTTAATTATTTTCCTTTAAACAAAGATTTTTTGTAAACAATGGCATGTAGATGGAATACTGTATTTTTAAAACAAGAAGAGGAACAACAAACCTGGCTTTGACTCTCTTAAAAAGCTATTACACAGACTGGAGTTGGCTGCTATAGTTCAATCAAAACTTCTATTTGAAGTTCCTAATGTCAGATGTGTTCCTACAGTTTTGCAGTTTTAGGCTGAAGTCTTATGCAGTTAGCTGAGCAAAGGTGGTTCTCACTGTGTTTACCTTGTCCTTGTAGGTGTCAGGCAGGGCCTTGGCTGTCTCTGTGCCATCAGGCAGCTCTATAAAGAAACCCAGCGTGTCCCCCTGGCCGTAGCCTGAGGAGTAATGTTTGCCTATCGACTGGTGAAAGCGGGTGCCCTTCTTGCTGCGCCACGAGTAGCTGAACTTGTCATAGCCTAGCGGTGCCTGTAGGTTACCTGAAACAGGACAATGGAAAAATGAGGAAAGTCTTCTGACAACAGAACGAATCCAACAATCAGTCAGACTGAGCTTCAAGTCTTTTATAGGATGTAAGGGGATCACCGGCATGTCTTAGTGAATGTGAAGCACTACTGACCCAGTGGCTGAGACCACCCAAGCCTGGCTGCAGTGTCTGGAGGCATGTCATCCACTGAAACCTCAAAGTACCAGGCGCCTTTCCTCACACCGTGAGAGGCTCGGACCATGGAGTAGCCCTTCTCTCCCGTCACTGTCAGACGGTCGTCTGAGATCTTCAACTGAGGCGCTGCAACAGATTATGTAACGCATGAATAAAGGTCTAAATCAAACTCTGTACTGCAAAGGAACATCACAACTCTTTGACAGGACAGCTTGGTTTTAAAGTACCTCTGTCATGCAAGGCTAGCAGCACCCTCTCATACAGACAGGCTCGGTACAGATCACCAGGAATGGGTTTGCCGGCCCAACAATCCAGCTCCAGTTTCTCTGGGTCTGGAGCGTGAGGATCTGGTTCTGCCAGGATGTAACGATACCCATCTTTATTGAATGGGTGTTCCAGAGGGTAACCGTGTGGAGGAAGCCGCTGGGCTGAGAACAGAGGATCGCTGCCATGACAGAAAGAAAGAGACGTTAATTCAAGTTACCTGCTGTTAGCATGTACAACCTAATGATGTAATTACCAATGCTTAGGAATAGTTTTGGTAATGTGCATCTGTAATTCTGTAATTATTTACTAATTAGCTTTGTGCTACATTAAATACTGTTGCTGTGGCTGAGTTAAAACAACAAAAAGAGAACCGACGTGTCTTCAGTGACTTTAGTCATAATAAGTCAGTAAAGGTTTAATTCTAATCCAACAGTTGATGGCAGATGAAGTCTTACCTCCTGGTTCTCTTTGTTGCCCCTGCAGCTGTACCCTCCTGTTGCTGCTGCTTACGTTTGGCTCCTCTCCCTTTTCCTGGTCCAGGAGCCAAAGCACCTTTAAAAGGACCAGACACAATAACAAACCAAACAAATGCAGATATGTAAAGTCAATGCTCTCATACACGTACACACCTGACAGGTTCATACTGAAAATGAAATAGACTTAAGGCAGCTCCACAGACCTCACTTCATTTTGTGAATCATGAGCACTTTTTGTTTTACATCCATCACAGAAGACTGGAAGAAAATTCTCCATTTCTGTGGTTTTCTTTAGTTATTTGAAGCAACAAGAAAACATCCAACAAAGCAGTTTAAACTCTTACGGTCCTTGAAAACAGTCTGTCGGGAAATTTACTAAACAGTTTAACAGACAGTTTTTTTGTTTAAAGACAAACTGCTACAGTTAATGATCTGTCCTCTCAGATACATTGCCACATTAATAACCTCTTTATTTTGTTGCCTTACAACCTGTAACCTCTGTCTTGTTTTATTATTGTTGTTGAGTACAACTTATTGTTTTTATATGTACTTTATAAAAAGATTCTGTTATTTTGACAGAAAAATTATGGACCTCATGCCATGTTTGATCCCAGGCAGTACCAGAAGTGTTACAGCTCAGAGCTGCAACCGTTTCTCCTTACAAACCACAGACGTCTGTGTAAATAATACTGTATTTCAAAACTAACCTGTAGTTCTATGAAAAAGTATGAGCTGCTATCATTATTTATTTATACTGGAGCTTTTTTAAGACAGCAGTGATCCACTGTGTTCAGACTAAAACTACTTCTCCAAACTGAGGCTGGTACAACTGGTAAGATATTAATTATTCATAACCTTTCTGCAGAACCCCATTTCAATATGTCTGGAATATCCATGCAACTAGTTGAGTGAACACTAACAGCACCATACAGTAACTAAAAACAAGAGAACATCAGATATTTATGAATTTCTCTGATAAAATTTCCCCGGTTTACCTGTTTTGAGTGCAGGTTGTAATACAACAAAGGCGGTGAATAATTTTGCAATGCAGTGCTTTGACACAAACTGACTTTATATGTCTTATAACTGATAGCCTGCCACTGAATATACACACACAGACACACACATGAAGCAGGTTATTAGGTCAACATGAGGAGGGGGCAGCAAGCACAAAGGCAGGAATTAGTTAGCGTGGCATTTTCCAAACCCCATCAGCCTCTATTGTTGCCTCTTCAGTGAGATGCTTATTACTAACTTCTCATATTTAAATGTTAACGTTTACAGGTTAAATTCCCACTAATTAAACTCTAGCAGTGTTTTGTTGTAAAATATCACTTATTAAATATTTAAATGACATTAAGAAAGCACAAGCACAAGAGACAGAGTGAATTCTCAAAGAATGCCACCAACGACTGAACAATTAAAATATGTAAGTATTTAATTACAAAAAAAATTGAAAATAAACCTAATATAAATGATTATTACTCAGTAAGCCCAACAGCATGCTGAAGTGATTTTGGTAAGTTTCCTGGCAGTTTTGAAATAGTTTAATAAGAAAAAAATGAGAGGCTGCAATAAATGCTTTTCCCCAATGAATATTCAGATTATGGAAGATTTGGCTGATTAAAATGTACAGTGCATTAGTGAAAATTATTTAATGTTTTGTTAAAAATAAAACAATAATAAAAAAAATCAAAGAAAATGAGGCTCATTAGCATTGGGTGAAAAGCCAGCAGCAAAATCAAAAATGGCACTCTGCTCTCGCCTCTTGTAGGGCAGACTGTCATTTCATTCGGGACTTTCTGAAGGATTTCAGACCCTGATAGCAGGTGTGAAGTAAATTCACCAACGAGGGTGGAGAGGGAGCATTTTTTGTGAAGGAGGGGGAGCACCAAAGAGATGCAGAGAGCAGACAGGGAAAATACAACTGCACATGGATGAAGTTGCCCACAAGATGCTTCTTCAGAATCAGTTTGGTTTGAGATGGGTTCAGAAAAAGAAACAAACTGGAATGAGACTGAAACCTTAGGGCCAACTTCGATCCAGAGGGTTACAAGACACAAAACCACACTGATAAGCTTCAGGGGCCAAAATGCCACATATTCACCTGAGAAAGCAGATCCACCTGGAAAACAATGCACACAATCACTATGGTCAACACAGTTCTAAATCTGAGTCATGTCAGGTGATTTCACACCAAACTGGAACTGATTACCTGGCACACTGTCGTGGAGTCTTTCTGATATTTTAAATAGTAAGCCCGTCATCTAAACAGAGTGTAGTTTTGTTCGGACTGAGGTTCTGCTCACTTGTATGAGGAGTCAAACATTTTTAAACCAAAGTGAAACCACTTGTCTAGCTGCCAGCTCATCCACTCTCTGCACATCTGGTTTAAAAACAAACAGCTGAACTTCAATTCTGTGGGTTTACGGGATGTACTGTATAAACGTTTTAGTAAGAAAAAAAGCTAGTTTTCAGATTACTATCCTATAAAACCTACTACTGCACAAATCAAACCAAGACTTTTTAGGTAAAAATATCAACATATATTTTGACTAGAGCCAGAAGTTAAAGCCACAAAGGACAAACACCCTTCAATAGGCTGGCTGTGGTCCAGTTTTTAAGCCCTGATCCTCAAAGTTGAGACGGTTTTATGACTTTAAAACATAAGTTAGATCTTATTTCAGGTGTTGATTTTTGTTGGTTCATGTAATTCTTACCTTGCTCCTGTAGGTTCAAATTAGTACTGGCCAACATGGCCCAAACATAACATTGTGATATTTTATAGTAATCTGACAATTATAAACTTAACCATATGACAAAATAAAAAACAGAGAGAGAGAGAGAGAGAGAGACTCTGCAATGCAGTGCTGAACTAGCTTACTTTATTTTAGCTTCATAGTCTTAGCTTGTGAGCTTTCCTCCCGGGCTTTAAGCCTGTCCTCGTACCAAATCGGACGCTGATGCTTGAGATGAAATAAGTTGAAGGGATTTCTCCCTTTCGATGTTACAGGCTTCTTGCACTCTTTGCATATTATCGTGGTCTGTTCTGTATCTGACCGTTTGTATGCAAAATAATTCCAGCAGGGAAGTAAATCATCAGCAGTAATGCTATCGGACATTTTTGCCTTCACCTTTACAACTTTAAGTATGTTCTGCATGATCCACGTGAGAGTAATCCACTACATAAAATTATATCATCATTTTTCCCCCCCAGGAATAAAAAACTACCGGTATCATCGTGAATGATATGGTACGGCCCACACCTTATTCAAAGATGCATTTTTTAAAAATACATTTAGATTTAATCAGTTATGTTATGTTAAACTGGGATTGACAATATGGTTAGGGTTAGGCTGTTGGAAGGGTGTGTAGGCAGGGCTTTCATATGGATGGCACTGTATAACCCCTTATTGTAAAAGGTCTGGCTCCATAAACACAGTATGGCAGCGCTCAAAACACAACCAAAGCATCTTCTTACACTGAATTTGTTTTACTGGGAGAAAAAAGACCTGCTCTGTTCTGTTTTAATTGTGCACTCACACAAAATAAATTTTAAAAAGGGAACTACTGACTGATTTGATAAAACGGTAAAATGGCACCAAAACCAGCTTCACACATACACACTAACTCAGTTCTGTGACTACAACTGCTTCAGAGGGGTATAAGCAACAGATCAACTTCACTCTAAAGCAGGGGTCTCAAACTCCCGGCCTGCAGGCCAGTTGCGGCCCGCGAGATGATATTTTCTGGCCCCCACCTTAATATAAAAGTATATAGTTAGTGCGGCCCGCAAGTCACAGCT
>JAVKLF010000033.1:4749420-4760311 GCA_034783495.1 Millerichthys robustus
CGTGCATGATGCGGCCCGCCCTCAACCAGATTCTGCCTCCAGTGGCCCCATGGTAAATTGAGTTTGAGACCCCTGCTCTAAAGCAATCGTCCTTTCTGCCAAAGTACTTAACTCTACTTTGAAGAGTACTCAACTCTATGTTTGAAGTGGTTTGGTTCCAGTTTGGATGTTTATTGGTTTAAATTCTCACCATTGAGCCCTCCAGTTATAGGAGTTCCAGTGGTTTGTTTCTGTGTGTCATACGAAGGTCCAATGTTTCCCAGATCCTGCAAAGGGAAACAGTGAATTTCATTCTTTCACACAAATGTTTGCAGACTCCAGGGTGTGGATTATACTGTATATCTAAGGTATAAATACCTGGTCTAAAAGACCAAACTTTGGGTACTCCTCCTCGGGATCTTTACTGCCAGGATCAGGGTGTTCCTTCATAAGGAAGACATCTCGCTCTTTGCTCTAGAAAATAAACAAATTAAAATGAAAACTACCAGCATCACAACTTTATTTCTTTAGCACCATTAGTATACAGAGCAACCCAAATTATTTTACAGAAACAGGTAAATAAAATAAAAAAAATAACACTATTAAAGTTAAATTTTAAACAAGTGAAAATTTATTAAACTGATAGAAAAAAAAATCATATTTTTGTAAAGGCTGCACCAAACTAATGTTTTCAGTTGTGATTTAAAAAAACTACATGCTGCTTATCTGGTTCAAACCTGATGGTTCTGATCGTACAGTTCATGCCTGATAACTGAGATGGCCCCAGATAATTCAGTGCCTTACAGACCACTACTCTTTTACAAACAGGTCCATTGTCTTGGTCAGGACACAGACGGCAGCACTAAGAATGACCTGTAGCTGTCTAATTGATTGATTCAGAAGTGTCCTTTACACCTTTTCAAAAATCTGACTTACTGTTTAGACAAGAATTCCTCAGTTCTTGTAGTGTTTGAAGATGATAGCAGTTTATTAATAAAACTTTTACTGTTATTATTTAGGCCTGAGTTCATAACTACACCTTGGTTTTTGTCATGCTTTAGAGTTTTTAGCACTATTGAACCATTGAGTCTAAGTGAATGTTGAGCCTTAATCCTGCACATTTTGGAGAAAAAAACAATAACTTCAGTTTTTTCTGAACTGAGCTGAAAAAAAATCTAGTCCACCTACTCATTGACAGTTATTGTAATTAGGAAATGTAAAACAAATAAGGCCTCATTGACAAATAAAATGATAAAAGGAGTTATAATACTCTGCTATATTATGTTAACTAGCATGTATGTTAAACCAGTATGATTCAGTCTGCACACTGGATGATAGGAAGGACTCATCAGATAGATGGTTGTTGTGTACAACAGAGATATTAAAGTGATCTAAATCTTATTAAATTACCATGGTTTTCACTATGTTGTTGGGCCATGTGAGCTTTCCTGGTCTCTGACGAGTTGTCAGGCACTCCCAGTACTTGTCAATGAATGGTATAATATCCTGCAACACAAGAAAAATGTTTTTAAAAGTAAATGAGAACAACTTCATGTGATAAACATTGCAGGTTTTTCAAACTCTTTACATATATGTAATAATATGTATATGTAGTAATTTTGATTTATGTTCATAATTTTTGTGTTATTTTCTTATCAGTCAATTCTACTGTGTTAATAAAGTTTTTCAATGAGAATCTTTAATTAATTGAGATTTAGGATGTGTTATTTTAGTTTTCCCTTTCATTTTGTGAGCAATGTATATATATACAGTATATACACTTTAGACTTAAAAACAAATCAGATCCACCTTGTCTTTGGAGAACATGGTCTTTGGGTGCTCATCTTGTGTTCTAGACCGCCATGTAAGATTTGCCAAGGCTGTGAGGCACATTTCCTTCAGGTCTGACAGACAAACCAATGAAGTTAACGATTTCATTAAACATGAAATGAGGACAAATAAAACGGTGATGAAGTTACAGCAAACAGAACACCTACTTGCTTGCTTTCTGAGGAAGTACGTATTCCCGCTGTGATGACAAACGTTACAATGAAACACGTAGTTGGTCATGAAGGGGAGACAGGTCCTGGGAATGAGGAGAAATGCAGGTAACAATATTATCCTGCAGATTTACAGAATGGTTTTAACATTCCGACTATACATACGCAGTGTCGATGCCAAATGTGTCTGCAGTGAACCACTTCATGCACAAGGCACACTGAAGCTCCACCTCTCCGAGCTGCCTCCCGCTCTCCTCATCTCCAGATCCAGTGAGAGCATCAGCAACTTCTGAGCCTTCACCAGTAGCCTCCTGAGGAAAACACAGTGTATATTTACAGTTATAATGCTAATTTTAAGAATCCAAAGTGTTTATTTAAAATTATAATGCTATTTTATCGATATGAAAGCACTTTTTTGCCAATAAAAGCTCAAAGAAGGATATCTTATTCATAAATACGTGTTCCGCAAACTTCTAATGAATATTAATAATACATTCACCATTCCATCTTTGCCGTTTGAAGACTCTGTATC
Source organism: Millerichthys robustus (assembly GCA_034783495.1). NCBI lineage: Eukaryota > Metazoa > Chordata > Actinopteri > Cyprinodontiformes > Rivulidae > Millerichthys > Millerichthys robustus. The sequence continues at coordinate 4,751,932 of JAVKLF010000033.1, forward strand.
CATGCTGGTAGGTAGATCCCCGAAGGAAGATTCTCTGAAATTCAGGTGAGACCAGAAGATTTTAAGTTGGCCACACAAAGAACAAATAGTCGTAAACTTTAATTAACAAAACTGAAGAGTTTCAATGCAAAACGTGTGGAATATTTCCGTCAAAGTGTTATTTACAGAGCTTCTTTTTTGACAAAGCGAACTCCGCTGTTGTGTTCACCAACAGTTAGCCTGTCTGCTAACGGTACTTTACAAAAAAAAAAACGAATGCGAGAATTAGCTTTACACAAATTAACTGATTTTTACACTTTAATAGTAATTAAAAACAGCAAACATAAAGCAGCTTTACCCTCCTCCTGCCTCCTGATCTGTCACTATAGTGGTGCCCGCCTCTACTTCAGACGCCATTTTCGAAAAATCAATGACAACAAAAAAGAACGTATCGCGAGACTTCAGCTTCCGGTGAGAAGACATGGGACAGGGAAAACAGCGACACTACAGGATCCTGAGGAAATTGCAAAGTCTGCAACTTTTCCAATCAAAACCATTTGAGTAGACTCTCCCATCGGCCACTGGGGTGTATGAAATACGGCCGAAATCCTGAAGCGGACCGTCCTACTGAGCTAAACCAGTAGAAGATATCGCAGCACTGTGCGTTATTTTTTGTTCAACTTCCGGACACTCGGCCTCACCAGACCCCGTTTACTGAGGCACGTGCCCCAGTAAAAATGCTACAAATAATTTTCAGCAACAATAAATATTTGTCATTCATTAATTCAAATAAATACGACGGGAGAAGAAGCATGTTTCTAGTAAAACGCGTAGCAAGTGTGTTGTTGTTAACTCCAAATAGTGGATACAGCTGACGCGCTTATTGAGTAAACGTCAGCGCGTGTCAGTGTACGAGCAGCAGGTGAACGACACCCACAGCTCTCTTCAGTCTGATGGGACAATGCGGCCGCAGCGCATTGAGTTCTGGTAACGTTTCACACCAGTCATTTCATTATTTTTTAAGTGAAACCAAATGACCTTATAACAGCTACTAACTAAACATTATCACATGACTTCTGTAGATGAATATCCGACAGTTCCTCACAGGAAGCAGAGACAGGGAAGAGATGAGAGAGGAGGTAAGGTCTGATGAGGAATTAGCCGTTTAAGCTAGCTAGTTAAGTTAGTAACGTTATTAGCAAGTCTATTAACATAATTCCTAATAGGCGTTACATTAATAGACATATAATTTATATTTATGTAGGGATTGCCTACATAAAAATTAATTTGTGGTGCGTTTTTTTATTCTTTTTCCTGCTGTAGAGAATGAGGATCAAGGTGCTGGAGGAGGAGGAGAGACTGGTAGGCAAGAGACAGGTGGAAATCAGGAGAGACAACACCATGAAGATGAAGAGGGGACAGTTACAAGAGAAACAGATGAAAGTCAAGAGGAGAGAGCAACAACCAGCGTCCACAAACAAGAATGGGACATTTAGTGAGTTAGGGGGAAAGCATGATGGTCCTGTACAAGTGAAGTTGTCTCACTATCCCTGGCTCAGCTTTGGCGTAAAAAAAAGCATTCATTTAATTCAAACTGGTATGATAGCATCCCATAAACTGCCTTAGTGCTGTGTGTCGCGGTCCCCTGCACAGTGACTGGCTGCCGGGCAGGACACTGGCCGTACGGGCCCTCGGCACGCTCTCTCCTCCTTGCCACTGGCCCTGGCTGAGCCACTGGCCGTGCACAGTTTTTTTTTCAGTGTTTGTTTTACATGGGGCTGGGCTGATCTCCAGGGCAGAAGGGGTTGGCTGGGGGTCGAGACCGCCCATGAGGCATCGCCACGGGGGTCTTAGCAGGTGCACCTCCTGCTGCTGATGCTGGAGCTCCATTCTCCAGCAGGAGCCAGGGGCTACTGGCTGGGCTGGGCCACTGATAGGGGAGGTAAAACTGGCATTTTGCATCCCGACTCTGGTGCTCGTCGGGCGGGATAAAAACACAGAAACACGGACCATGGATCAAACTGGATTTTATTCAGTTTCAGTGCTGGTACTGGGGCCGAGACAGGCGGTGCTGCCAGTGCTGGTGCTCGGGCAGGGGCAGGCCGTAGGGCTCGAAGAGCTCCCTCACGGCCTTGGACTGTTCTGCGATCAGGTGTCTGGCGTAGAACCGGTCAGCGGTGGAGGTTTCGTGGCACGTGAATTGGGCCAGTTTGTGCCTGACGCTCTGGCTGTGGACGTTCTTGGCCTGGGGGATGGAGGAAGGTCAGAGATTAGCGGATCACACTTCCAGGGCCCCGGTCCTGGGGGAAGTAAGTCTGGGAGAAGACTCACATGTGTTGCGACGGTGGTGCGGATGTCCATGAAGGTGGGGATCGCCGGAAGCCCCATCTCCTCCCACACCGCCTGGAGGTAACGGAGCAGAACCTTCCCATTGTCCGGTTGGTGAAGAGCCTGTCGTCCGTAGGCTTCAGGGCCGTCCGCATGTTCACCCATCGCCCCAGCCAGGTGAACTCCTCTGGGTTGAGGAAGATCTAAGCCAGGCTGAAGGCCCTGTTGGTCTTGTGTACCTGCGGCGAGGGGGAGCAGGAGAGGGGTTAGACCGTGCCCGAGGGCGGCGGGAATGCAGTCGGACTCGCATTGATAACATAGCCCGAGCGGGGGTGCTCAGCTTGGCCTTTGTAACTTCTGCGACCGTCATGTTGGCCAGCATGCCTGTCCTGTGGCCATAGATGGACGCCAGGTAGGCGGCCACTTACCCATAGAAGTGGTGCCTCAGCGGTGGGGCTTCGTCCTGCTCCATGCTGTCTGTGTGTGAGGGAAGAGAGAGTCAGAGGAAAGCACTCAAGAAGTGGGAGACAGACCCGTGCGGTGGGTTGCAACTTACCGAGCAGCTCCGGGAGCTTCGTGGCCGCCAGCTCCCTGCAGGTTGTCAGATGTTCCCCACAGATGATCCGGGACACCTTCTGGTCCTTCACGGTTATCTGGTGGACCACCACGTCTCTGCTCAGGTCCCGGAGGCTGCTCTGCAGGGCACAACGGATGCCGGTCAGCTGCGGGCGGCTGAGCTGGTTGTAGGGCAAGGGATTCTTGGTGTAATACTGCATGAACTGCTGGACGTTTTTCAAGTAGATGGAGACAGTTGTGATCGATTTCTGCTGCCCCGTCAGCACCACTGGCCAGGCCATGATCCGCTCCACGTCGTCCAGGAACAGCCAGTTCCCCAGGTACCGACACCTGTTGGCCATGTGTAGCAGAAAAGTGCGCACCCTCGCTGCCTTGGAGGTGGCCTTTTCCCTGTGTTTTCTGCTCTGAACCGTATCAATGAAGAAGGTTTTAAAGTCACCCAAGAAGGACAGCAGCGATATGGGCAGGACTGTTTCGGTCTTTGGCTCCTGGGTCTGTGGGAGCGGCGAGGCGGGTCGGTTTGGCGGCTCCTGGGTCTGTGGGAGTGGCTGGGTGTATGAACCCTCTGACCAGCTATAGGGATCTGGGTTCGGGGTCGCCGGTCCGGCCTTTGTCCCCTGGTTGTGGTCCTTCTGGCTCCGGTTGTCCTCGTGGGTGTTGGTCTCCCCCTCTGGGTCCGGCTGCACATGCTGGGTCTCGGGTAAAGGCTCCTGGGTCATGGTGGACCCCCCTCGGTGTCCGACTGCTCTGAGACCACCGGCGGGTCAGTGCCGGCAGCCTTGAGCTCCCTGATGCCCCTACATCTTCTTGTGATCCATTTTTTGTCGTGTTAGTGTTTGTGTCTGACTCTTCTGTGTCCGTTTGAAGGGAATCTGTTCCGGTAGTAATTATCTGAGGGTTCACCGATGTAGTAGTTACAGAAGTTCCCTGGGTTACTTCAGCTAAGGAATTGGAACTACTGAGCTGTCCTTCACTGGAGAGAGATTTATTTGTTGCCCTGACTCACAATCTTCCGGTAACTCAGGGTCCGTGTCTATGCTGGAAGTACTGTTCTCAACCATTTCACTTCCAAATGAACTTCTGGGTCTCCTGGGTCATGGCAGGTGGACCCCCCTCGGTGTCCGACAGCTCCTAGATCATTGGCGGGACAGTGCCAGCAGCCTTGAGCTCCCTGATACCCCTAACAGTAACCTCCCGCTGGATCCTGCGGATGCGCGCTGCCCTCTCCCCCAGTTTAAGCTCCCTGTTGGCCCGCAGCAGGTGCCTGACCAGTCGCCCCCGGTCGTAGCTGCACCCCAGGATGTTGCAGGGGAGCCCCCGCACATTGACCCTCCGGCTGGCGAGGATGAGAAGAAGCTTCCTGTCCTGCGGGTTTAGCACATGGTTTGTCCGCCTGAGGTGGCAGGACATGGCAGTGAACGTTTTCTTGCATAGCGGGCAGGTGTGGAGCTTCTCGTTCGACATCTGAGCCCCGAAATGGTGTTAAAAAATTAAAATCAGCCGTATAAATTAGGTGGAAGCAAGATCTGAAATTTCTGATAGAAATACAAACCTGTTAGAGTGTGTAAGGGAGGACGGGGATATGCGGTAGGAGGCCAGGGCCCCAATAGAGCTTCATACCTAGCAACGCACCTGTATAAAAGACCCGGTCATAGTTTAGTTTGTAGTTTATAATTGCTGGATCAATACTTTACTTCCAGCTTGTGCTGCACCGGAAGACAGGGTCAGAGAAATGTTCAAATGTAAACAGTGAAGCTTGTCAGATAATTATTTAATCTGCTCTGATTACACAACTTCAGAATCGACATGCTCCCACGTAGCTTTACTTCTGTAAACAACGTGTTTAATGTGATGAAGCATGAAGCAGTGATGTTGGTTTGTCTGTCTGTGCACAAAATTAATCCAAAGGTTATGAACCTATTTTCAGGTAATGTTACTGCTGTCACAAATAGTTAATTCAGCAGAGATGGTTCAGCCAAGTTTATGTACTTTCTGTACATTTTTTGATACAATAAAAAAATACAGCAATAAATGTGTTTATTTATTTAATGCCCTGTCCATAAACACTACAAACAGGATCTCTGACAAAGGACAGCACTGGTGTAGTCCAACCCGCACTGAGAACAAGTTTGATTTTGTGCCAAGAATCTAGACAGAGCCCCTACTTTGGTCATAAAGGGACTGGATATCCCTAAAAGCAACCCAGACACCCCATACTCCTGCAGCACCCCCAACTGGATTTGAGGAACACGGTCAAACTACCAATAAAGCTGTAAAATTCTTAGTTTAATTAAAATAAATGTTTATTTTTGGCTGTGGAGGAGAACTCAGAGAAAACGTGAATGTAGAATTGTCAGTTAAAGTAAAACAAGTGGTTTTGTTTGGCTGTAGGAAAAAACCAAAGACCTCGTTGAAAACCTGTGAAATAAATTTGTAAATTAATATGAAATAAATAATTTTTTAGTTTTTTTTTTTTTTTTTGGTGTCTATGAAGAAACCGGAGTACCCGGAGAAAACCCAAAGTGAGAACATGCAAACTCTTCCCAGAAAAGTCCCGGACTGGGATTCAATCTGGCAACCTTCTGGCTGAGACAACACCAACACAGCCATTATGCTGCTGGAAAATTATTAGTTTAAGTAAAATAAATGTTTATTTTTGGCAGTGGGAGGAAACTAAAGAACTCAGAGAAAACTTTTGAATGTAAAATTGTGAGTTAAAGTTAAATAAGAGGTTTTGATTGGCTGTGGGAGGGAACTAAAGTACTAGAAGACAACTTGTGATAAAAACATTTTGAAATTGATGGGGTTTTTTGGCCGTGGGAGGAAACAAAAAAATATTTCTTCATCCAGATGTCTAAGAACCTCATTTTCTAACCAGACACAAAATTGCAACAAATATGATAAAAATAATGCAGAAGAAACATAAGAGCATGGCAAGTGCTTTTTGAATGCCAGCTGAAACCATTCTGTGTACAGTGGTCATTGGATTGAAATTGAAACGACTAAGTATTTGTTAAACAAAGGCAACTATTAAACAATGTTCTGTTGAATGAAAAGAAAGTTTCTCTTACCCAAGATAAATTAGACACAGTATTGCTTAAGAAAGAAGCAACTGTAGTCTCTGCTCTCCAAAACACACCTGTAACAAAAAAATCCAGAAATCCCAACTGCACGATTATGTGGTTCTTCATCATCCATCTGGATCACAAAATTTCTGTTTTCATCCCGAAACTCTGCTTCTGAATCCTCGTTCAAATTCTCTATGTTAGTTACACACTGGTTACCTGAAGAGGAGCTAGCTTCATGCAACTCTGTCTATCTCTGTACTTACAGGTCTGTTTTTTTGGAGTAATTTCTGCTTCTTTCCAGACTCTTACAAAGGGCAGGTCTTCCGTTGAATTCAAACTTTCAGAGTCCTTTTGTACCGCAGGAGAATCTGTTTCATGACTAATTCTCTGTGGGTTGACCGGTGTATAAAATACAAAGCGACCCTGGGTTCTTCCAGTTAAGATATCTGAACTATTTCGTTTCTGCTGACTGGAACGAAAGTGTCTTTTATCCGGTTTAAAGTAGACATAACTTCTTCAGTTGTTGGAAGTTCCACCTCTGCACTTAAAATATTATTTGGCCACTATTTCCCTTCTTTCAAGATAAAAGATACAGGTTTTTCAGCCGCTTGTTGTGGAGCAGTTTCTGTCGTCTCTGTGGCTGTTTCCTTTTCTTCCACTGAATTTGAACGATCAGAATTTGTTTGAACAGTAGGAGATTCTGATTCATCTTCACCTAACTGCAGGTTGACCTGTATATTTAATCCAAAAGGTAAGGAATCTAACATACGTATGCCGATTTGTAAAAATGTTTCTTTTAGCCAATTAGAATAAGACAAAGTATTTTCATCCGTCTGAGATTCTGTCTCTGTACTTAAAGGCCTGTTTTTCGGGGTAATTTCTGTGTCTCTCCAGGCTCTGATAAAGGACAGTACAATACATCTTCCTGTGATCTATTTTCTGCCGTGTCAGTGGTTGTCTGACTCTTCTGTGTTCGTTTGAAGGGAATCTGTTACGGTAGTAATTATCTGAGGGTTCACCGATGTAGACGGTTCATGACTTCTGTAGATGAATATCTGACAATTCCTCACAGGAAGCAGAGACAGGGAAGAGATGAGAGAGGAGGTAAGGTCTGATGAGGAATTAGCAGTTTAAGCTAGCTAGTTAAGTTAGTAACGTTATTAGCAGGTCTATTAACAATTCCTAATAGGCGTTACATTAATAGACATATAATTTATATTTATGTAGGAATTGTCTACATAAAAATAAATTTGTGGTGTGTTTTTTTGCTGCTGCTGTAAAGAATGAGGATCAAGGTGCTGGAGGAGGAGGAGACTGGCAGGTAAGAGACAGGTGGAAGTCAGGAGAGACGGCATAATGAAGATGAAGAGGGAGCAGCTACAAGACAAACAGATGAAAGTCATGAGGAGAGAGTTGGATAAGTTGGGAAATCATCATTTCCAAGAAAACTTTTTCTTTCCCAAAAAGTATTACAGTTCTCGCCCCAGAGAGAAAAAGGCTTTATTGTGTGAATAATCTCTACTTCATCAGGCTTCACAGGCCTCGGGGTTTGTTTTAGGCTCCAGACTTTTCTTGTGACGTAACTGTTTCTTTAATGATTTGTTAGAAATCTGGACAAAATATTCAACAACAAAACCAAGAACACAAGTAAAAGCAAAGTAACCACTTTGTCACGGTACAGATGTCGGGCAAAACTTTCCATCAGTGGTAGCAGATAGTTGAACATTTACACTATTGTTTTGAAATTTACATGCAGCATCCTGTATTCTGATGCAACTATCTGTTCTCTGTAACGTCTCTGTTTACTGCTCTTCAGTAAAGAGCAATAAAAAAAGTTTTTTTTAGACCACCCCGTGAAGCTCAGACCTACGAAGACGTCTGTGGGGTCGCTCCAACACCAATAAAAACATGTTGAACATAAAGAGAAGTGCACCGGCAGACGTCGCACAAAGAAGCACCAGGATCCCGACGGCCTCCCGGGGGGCCGCAGTAAACGGCCTCCAGTCGTAGTTAGAAAATAATGCTTGTTTCCTCCTCCCCTTTCCTGTTCCAGAGGAGAGCCATCTGTCACATTAGGACTAAGCGTCTGACTTGTTGAATATTTTAAATAGAATGTGCACAAGTTGTTTTAGTTCCATTTATTTTAACAGTATGAAGGCAATACAGAAGTGACTGTCAGGTTAAGTGGAAAATAAAAGCCAAGGATGGTAACAAGTTCCAACTTCTTAACACATTCAGACCAGGAAAGAAATGAGGGAACAACAGGACATGTAACAGATACTGCAGTGCATTTAAAACACGTCTTAAAGGTTTTATTTATTTTTTCAAATAAAGTAGAATCTGAAATCTGGGGTTGAAATAAACTTAAACATGTTACAGCTGTAAATTGGATTTATTGGGTAATCTTTATTCTCAGTAACCTAACTACG
>JAVKLF010000033.1:4760411-4773198 GCA_034783495.1 Millerichthys robustus
GTTGAAATAAACTTAAACATGTTACAGCTGTAAATTGGATTTATTGGGTAATCTTTATTCTCAGTAACCTAACTACGCTCCGGGTTATGTACCTGGTACCTGGTACGTACATGGTACATACCAGGTACAAATCCAGTGCATATCGGGGTACTTCTCTGATACCTCAAAGTAATTATTTACTGTACATCTACATCTGATTAACCTCATTCTAGATGAGCACCACAACTTACAAACCCTAGAAAACACATGACTCTGACGCAAAGTTCTGACAGTAAAAAGTACTTTGTTTTCCCTAGTGCGGCAGTTCTCATTTAAAATGCTATTTACATACAATTCTAGAGATAAATGTTACTTTTAAAACTGTTTAGCTTTTTTATTGCTATTTTATACAACAAACTTTCATACATCATCAGTAACAGAAATGTACAACAATTATAAATGCTTCATAAACTCAAAAGATGATAAACAATTGAGCAGTCAGGAAGAAAACTGACTCGAGGACACAGAAGTAGGAGGTTAGATATGTTTATTTACAAATATATACACAAGTTGGACCGTGAAGGATCTGTAAGAGGAGGAGGAGAGTTAGGGTTGGTTCCAAAAGGTACTAGGCGAGATATTGTGAATGTTTATATTTTTTATCTTATAGGTCCTGCAGCACAGAGAGGAGGGTGATTGGTGGAGAGCAAGTGAGTACTTCCAGGTGAGTTCTTTCAGGTGTTGGCAGAGTGTTAGGTAAAATATATATCAAGGAGATGTTGAGCACAAAGGGTACTGCAGAGTTCTAAAGAAGTGTAGATGATTCTGTAAGCACAAGCAATTCATGCACATTACCGACAAGGAGGCTGAGAACCACATCCATAAGCATGTGATGTTCCAGTGAGGATCTGAGCATCTCTGCAGTCTTTTAAAACCCGGGAGCTCATCAGCCAGATCACCTGCACCTGTTGCCATTTACCGCACTCTGCCAGTCAGGGAGCTGCAGGTACTGAATTCCCACATGTTGCTGTAGAATCTGCTTAAATCTTCTTTTTAATATGAAACAGATTTTGAGCTAATTCAGTTTTAAACTGTGTAACTTCAACTCTATTCATAAAATGATAATTGTGTGTTTAAAGATATTCTGCACATGAAAGAAAATCAGAATAAATATTGTGAAGTACCTCAATATATTGTGAAGTCAAAGGTAAAAAGTGAAAACAGAAACACGCAATAAATCTCTGTCTAAATGGTGGGTTTTCAGCTGTAAATTTTCTGTTAATCATTTCTTTTTCTACTCATTATTTCTCCATTCATTCCTTCCCCGAGTTTACCCATAAACCTCTGGTCCTGGAGGACAAAGCCCAGGGTCACAGAAGGTCAAGCATGCCTCTGACATCTGCTAATTGTCCCTCCTGTCCCTCCGGTAGCAGCTCTGTAGGTGTCTGTAGCTTTAGGAGAGCAGTAGCAGCTGCTACATTCAGACACATTTACCTCCCTCCCACCACTCATCCCTGCTGGATCTCTCTCTCTCTCAAACTATTTGGAAGCTTTCAGGACTAATGTGGGTTTAAAGATGGGACATTACGGTGAATTGTAAAGTTGAGAGACTTGTGAAACCAATTAAATTTTAAGGATGAAGCATTCCCTGAAGGAGCTCAGGTTTAAACTCTGAGAGGGACTTTCAGCCAGTAACACACTAAATCTTAGCGGCGTAAAACTGGGTGAGTTATTAATGTACTGTTTGCTAAATGAGAGTTTTACTAAAAATCGGTTCACTGGCTCATGAGATATTTTGCTAACACTGCTAAGAAATGAACAGACAAAAACATTATCACCTTCAGCAGTAAGAGATGCTAAACACACACACACAATCAGAAAACGAACATGTAACTGGACAATTTTTACTTCTCTTTCTGATCACTTAAAGCACTTTTTTAACATAAGGATTGATCAGAGAAACAACCACAAGGATGAGGTCCAAAGGATCAGGGCTTCATGGAAGTGTGGCAAGAAATCAGAAATGCTTCAAACAAAAAAAGAAATTGAATACTTTTTCAACTCACTGTATTTCATGAATATTTGCTGAAAAACATTCATTTTAAAGAGTGAAGCTATAAAAAACAAACGAGAGACACCGTGATGAAAGTATTTGTTTTAGAATTTATCCAAAAATGTTTAAAGACACAACAGTCGATAATAAAACTTGGAGTTCAGTGCACCACTTAATAAAGTACAAAACCTATAGCTACAGAAAATAGTTTCCTCCTGTAGCTTAAAGTTTAAATTTCCTTCTGCTCATTTTTTTTTCTTTTGATTACAAAGATTTGATCTGTAAAATTATAAATGTGTCAAGAATGATCAGATGGTCAACAGCTCTCATAAAGTTGTCTGTGGCTCCTAATTAAACCAGAACACATAAATGGTCCTTTGGGAACCGGGACAGAAGGTTCCAACTTTCCCTTTGATGAGTTTATAAATTAGCATCACAACCAGCATTCATGTGTCCTATTTGCAAATAATTACAAGCTGATTGACAAAAGGCAACATGAAGGGGGAGAAAGAGGCAGATTTCAACCACATGCCTGGTAATAAATAACTGCTCGTGTCACTCAGGCCCAAAGGGCTGATTGTTCCTGTAAGATGGATGACCCCACTCTGAAGAAAATGTACATTTGAAAGAGAGGCGAGTGTATATATACCGCGGCCCGGCTCAGTCTGCCTCCACACTGAACCAACATGCAGCCAGATGCAGCCAAACTACCACAAATCCACAAAACACCGTTTTCTGTGGAGGATATCTTAAATCCAGCTAAATTTACAGGGAAACTAATCCGTGCTGAGGATGAATCAGCTTCAGGTGAGAGTTCAGATCTAGAGTAAAAATCATTCTGAGACCTCCCGGGGGTCCGTTGCTCATGGCTTTCTGTCCTCCCGCAGGTTTTCACCCTCTCAGGAAAGCTCAGGCTCAGCACACAGCACCAGGTGAACGCTGCGGCCCAAAGCCTCACAGCTGCGGGGTCAAAGGTCGTCGCATCCGCACCGCCTTCACCCTGGAGCAGCTGCAGGTGCTGGAGCGCAGCTTCCAGAGGTGCCGCTACCTGTCGGTGCTGGAGCGCCACTCCATCGCCTCGGTCCTGCAGCTGTCCGAGACTCAGGTCAAGATCTGGTTCCAGAACAGGCGGACCAAGTGGAAGAAGGAGCGTCTGCAGGGGACAGAGGAGTGGCACGACCCTGCTCCTCTCACACTCAGCCCTCTGTTCTGCCAGCTGAGCGCTCCAGTCCAGATGTTTGCTCCGCTCGTTCCTTACTGTCAGTTTTACACATGATGTCTGCAGAGGAACCAAAAGGACCGCAGAACCCCCAGATTTAAAAATTCTGAGGTGAATTTAAATAGTAAGATGGGCTTCATATTTTTTTAATAAAGATTTAACTTATTTTGTATTTATGTGCATTTCTATTACAGTGAATTCAGTTCTAATAGTAAAATAATTCAAGTTTAGTTGATAATCACATGAACTGATTTAACTGCCACTGATGTTTAAAGTTGGGACTGATCTAAAGTTTATTTGAGTCTTTTTTTGGTCTTTTTTTTTTGACCCATGGCTTAAGAAGGTAATCAAAAACTGTAAATTTACAAACTAAATGTTAGGTTTTTAATCTATTTTGACATTCAATCAGAGCATTTTAATTTGTCTTTTTGTTAAGAATATTTGAATGTTTAACAAAGGAGAAAACATTCAAACTTTTATCATTATTTTTGTTATAAGTTACTCAGAAGAGACATTAAATGTAGCTGTGATAAAATGCCATTTATTGTTTTATTTAGAGCTTTTCTGAATCATCCACTCTGTATGATTTCATTTGACATCAATACTTCAAAAAATGTTTAGTTTTTTTGTTTTGAAATATAGAACTATTTTTAAATCACACTTGAACAGAAAGTAGAACGTGGAATAAAACACATGCCAAACAATAAATCTGTTTTATTTATATTCACTTTTTACATCTAAGGGTGGTCCTGGAGGGACGCTATCCTGCACGTTTTCCTCTTATCTGCTCCTAACTCAGACTCAGTGACTGAATTATTTCTTCATGTTCTGCAGAAGTCTGTAAATCACCCATTCATTTAAACCAGGTGTGTTGGAGCAGAAAAACCTTTAAACATGGAGGATAGTGGTCCTCCAGGAACAGGATTACCCACCCTTGTTTTAGATCAGGGGCAACAATCAGGCTACAAAAACACAAAACAAAACATGAAAATAATACATGACAAAAAAAACTTATTTTCTAAAAGAATGACAACTGAAAAAGAAAAGTTGTCGAACTGCTGAAGTTTTTCCTTCAGATTTTTTTTGTTGTTGAAATAATAGTTTTGACCAGATGATGGCGCTAAATGACCCTCATGGATCCTAAAGGGAGCAGAAATATATGTCTGATTGTTATTTTAATTTTGATGGCTTATTTAAATTGTAGTTTTTTCAGGGTATAAGGATTAAAAATACCATATATGATTTATTAAAAACAAAAACTTATGTATAGACGTGTGTGGATATTTTTGGATCCACTCGTGGATTAGATAGAATGACTCAAATATACACATTCAATCACCAAACTCTTTTAATAAGTAGAAAATGTTTCAGCGGTTTACTGTTAGTGATCATGACTGACTGCATCTGATAGTTTCTCTTTACCTACAAAAGAAGGATTAGTTTGACAGTACTCATTGGATTAACCCAAACTCAAACCAACAAGAAAGTCCAAGAGACAGTGAGAATCTAGAAAAAAAAACTTTACACAAGTCTAAACAAGTTTATAAGATTTCAATAATTGTATTTAGTTCAAGCACTCAGCGTTCAGATGAAAGGAAACTGATAGGATGTGTCAGGAACTGGAAACTGTCTCTCTGTCCACAGTCTCAGTTTTACATCATCATGAACTTAGAGGGTGTCAATCAGGAAAGAAGCTCCTGATTCAACAGCAGCTGTACTGAAACCTGCCCACATGGACAAACTAAACACCATATGAAGAAAAGTTTTTATGTCAGAACAAATGCAGAGCTGTCAAGAAAATGTTCATTTGTTTAAATGAAAGGGTGGAAATTAAAAGTGGCACTACAGCCAACCACTAGAGGGCACTTGATCATTGGTGGCTTCAGCTTCTGCCTAGTGATCTTTTCTCTAACTATAGTATATCTTAAAATTTCAATCCAACTGAGTGTTTCACTGAGACAATAAGCCCAGCCCATATCAAAGTGGTTTCTGACTGCATAATGCCGCTAATTTAACTTCCCAAAACCTGAACTGCAGGGCCAGTGGTAAAATAAATTTGTAGTTATGGTGTAATTCATGTAGACACATTTAAACAAATATTAGTGGGGATGTATGGACATATTTTAGCCTGTATGTACAGTTTTTTTGTGTTTGATTTATAGATAATCCACAATAAATTAAAACTTGTGGCCCCAGTTCTTGTTTTCAGACATCACTGTAGGTGTATGTTTCATAAGAAATCCACCCTGGAAAACGAACTAGTGGGCCGCCGGTTCAATACCCCATCCCATCTTTCTCAGTCATTGTGTCTTTGGGCAAGACACTTCACCCGCTTTGCCTGCTGGTGGTGGTCAGAGGGTCCGGTGGCACCAGAGCATGGCAGTCTTGCCTCTGTCAGCGAGCCCCAGGGCAGCTGTGGCTACAATGTAGCTTACCATCTGTGTGTGTGAATTGGTGAATAAATGGGTTAATGACTGTAGTGTGAAGGGCTTTGGAGTCCGTAGGGATTTCACAAAGCACTATGTAAGTACAGACCATTTAGCATTTACCATAAAACTGCAAACAGGACAAATTCTATTCCTGGTGATGAGTCCTTTGAACAAAGTCATCGTAAAAACACACAACCCTTCTGCAGCACATCTGCAGCACATCCTCTCCTCCTCAGACGTTGCCCTGTTCTTTACCCGTCAGTGATGGAGTATGTGACAAATCACTTATGGTTCTGGTTTAACAAATCCTCTGACAGTCCTGAAAGCAGCATTCTCATTTTAGAAATAAAAATACAGAAAAAATAAATGTGCTGACCTGAGCAGGGTTTCTTTGTGCATCCTCTATCTTAACCCGCTTCGGCCCAAAGCCTCACAGCTGCGGGGTCAAAGGTCGTGCAATCCGGTTTACCAAAATCAACATTCACATGATGAAATGAAAGACTTTGTGTGTCTTAAGAAAATGCATATTACCCACTAACTTTCATGCCTGAATTTTAGAATAAAATAATCTTATTATGTCACGGTCTGCGTCTCTTTGTGTGTAATCTGTTCTTTGAGTGTTTTATATTGATTTTTCTCTTCCTGGTTTCTGATTCCTCTATGATTCCTGTGTTTTCTGTTCAGTTCCTCCTGCCTGTTCTCTGCTCACTCACGCACACCTGTTCCTCATGTCTCTCCTCCATGTGTGTTCCATTTGTTCCTCGTTAGTTCCTATTTTTATTTGGTCCCGTCTCTGGTAAGTGGTTTGTGTGATCATGTCACTACCTGCTGTTTGTTTCCTTGTGGCTGTTCCTGTCTGAAAGTCCTTCTTGCTGCCCTATCAGCCATTCCTTTTGTTAATGAAGTTTTGTTTAAGCTATAGTTGGTAATCCTGTCCAGAAAGACTGGGTGAAATGGTCCATCCATCCTGAGAGTAGTCAATACATTATGTATTCAGAAAAAAGAACAAAAAAGAAATCCGACCTGTGCGAGAGCTGCAATGCTATAAGGACCAATCCCTCCAATTCGGACCAAATGGCAGGGATTGGTCAGATGCCTTCATGTCTCGTTGTGCCCACGCCCCAAACAGACACAAATAGATTAAACCACTTCCATCCCCTTATCCAGATGATTTCCTGTTATCAGTTGCTGATGTTGGGATTATTTTTACCCAGGAAGGATTGCTGGACCCCAGACTAAAGCCACTTCTGTCACTGAGCCACTGGAAACAGATGGAAGGGAATGAAACAGATGAAGGCAGAGAATCTGCTGCACAGATGAGACAGAACCCTGAAACTTGAAGGAAACCAGAAAGTTTTTTTTTCTGGAATAATCTGGTGACATCTGGGTGAGGCACTTCTTTCTGTTAGATTTTATCACTGACATTAAAGATGCTAATGTCCCACCTGACCCTATCTATATGAGGAGGACCAGCGGCTCTACTCTTTCCCTATTTCTAAGGGAGAGCCCAGCTATTCTGCCAAGACTACCTGTGCGGACGAGACTGCGGACTGCCAGTGTCCGCAATCTAGTTCTTCAGGTCACTACCCAGATTTCGTAGCCATAGGTGAGGGTAGGAACATAGACTGACTGGTAAACAAAGAGCTTCGACTTACAGCTCAGCTCCCTCTTCACCACAACAGACTGGTACAAAGTCTGCAAAACTGCAGAAGTCTGTCAATCTCATGTTCCATACTTCCTTCACTTGTGAGCAAAATCCCAAGATACTTAAACTCCTCCACTTGAGGCAGAACCTCATCCCCAACCTGGAGAAAGCAATCCACGCTTTTCCAACCAAGAACCATGGACTCAGATTTAGAGGTGCTGATCCTCATCCCAGCCGCTTCACACTCGGCTGCAAACCTCTCCAGTGAGAGCGGAAGATCACGGTATGACGATGCTAACAAGACCGCATCATCTGCAAATAGCAGAAACCGAATACTGAGACCACTAAACCAGCCTCCCTCTGCCCCCTGGCTGCACAAAGAAACTCTATCTAGAAGCACCGAGACGTTGTGTCCTAATAAACCACTGTTTAAATTTAAAAAGGAAGGGTTTTTTTCTACTGTTTTTTTATATCGCATTTTTTACAAGTTCTTGTTTTTTATCCAAAAGTAGCAGATGTCTGGAAAACTGCAGCATGAAAGCTTTAGAAATAGATGCCACAGACCAGTTTGACATTTCAGATTAGATTAGATGGAACTTTATTGATCCACAAAGAAGATTCCTTCAGGATATTAAAAGGTGTATTTCCTCAACATATCAAGCTCAAAGCATCAGTCTGCAGAAAAACAGCCCAGTTTATGATCTGATGCAGTTTATAAATAGCAGGAAATGCAGTTGCTTAAATTTCCTGTTGGTTTAGTTGTGCACATGTTTTCTGTTGTGCAGAAAGAAAAGTGGTTTTCATCTGGTGAGAATAAGACCACAGCCAGGATGAAGGAATGTTGTTCTGCTGACTTTAACATGACTCAGTTCATTTAGCCCAAAATAAAGCCTCACATCTGGGAACTGTTGTTCTGCACAAGAATCCCACCTGTGACCCATCAGTGACCGAACCGTGGAAACAATCGATGTCTACCTGATCTTCTTATACGTAAAGTTAAATAAGTTCTTATCTTTGTAAAATCCAGATGACGGTTTTATTTTATTTTCTTTGATGGAATTTACCAGCTGGTCCTCACTCAGATACAGGTTTTTATGAGGATTCTGAACAGCGGAGCAGCTCAGTTCAGACTCTGGAGTGACGTGAAGGAGACCAGCTGGATCCATCAGAACACAATCTGTTCAGAAATCGGTCATGTCTCCCTCAGCAGCAGCAGGAAGACACTGTGAGACAAAGTCGAGACCGGCTCTACGCTGGGGCAAGAGAGGACTGTGCCCCCTTAAACAAATGCTTTACCCCCTTTTTTTCATCTGTGTCTCCAAGATGTTGCTTGACTGTCCCGTGTCAGATTTCGCTCTCATTCTGTCCCTCACTGAGGCAGGAGCAGAGAAACCCGAGGTAAAACTAATGAAGCTCCCTGGCCAATCCTGCCCAGCCTGTGATGTTTTGAGGATATTCATAGCAATTTTTATAAAAAATTCTACTCACTTTTCACTCCAGCATCTTTCAGCAGCTCATAGAGAGCTTCATGTGTGCCTCATTTTCTTCTCAGTGACTTGGCCAGTCTATGTCAAAACTGCACAGAACACTACAGCACAACAGCAAAACATGGTTACTGAACTTCTGAAAGCTGCCTTTAATTAATGCTGCCTGATGCATCTGCTTTTACAGCTTTTATAAAAGTGCTCCTTCTCTAGCATGAGATTTTTGACCAGTTTATCTTTCTAACAAAACAAAACCAAAATGTTCTGCTCTATGTATGCTGTGTTACCTGAAAACAATACTTGGTGATATTTTTAAATATTATTTTTATTGTGACCTTATATTTCATACAGTAGCAACAATGGACATTAGCTGAGAGATGTCTGTGTGTTTTGGTAAGTATTGTGTCCAAAGTGTTGACTATTTAGTCATTTAACAAAATATAATATATTGTATGTAATATAATAATTACTTAATTTTAGAATGTATATTAGAATGTATATAAAATGTCAGAAAGCTGTATGTGTTCTGGATGTAACAACAGAAGAGAAACAGGAAAATGTTTCTTGTTTCACAGATTAGCAGATTTTATCTTATTTACGTCAATGTGGATGTGATCTGACCACAACTGAAGCTAATAATGTAACAAGTTAAAATTAAAATAATTTCTGACTGAGCATGATGTGTGCTGCAAAGGGAGGGCTTATCAGGAGTTACACCCCCACCACCCTGGGTTATCTTTTCAGTGAATAGTTTGTGAGATAAAAAATTCAAAATATGAAACATCTTTTTAAAGTACAGTAGAGCTGTTAGACTGCTGGGAAGACAGACAGTCCACATTTCCTCACTGTGCTGCAGTCTTTAGCCACTCTACACTTCATGTTTGTACATTCATTTATTACTGTTATTAATTTGTGTTTTATTTGTTGAATTCCCATAGAAACAAAACCTGGAACAATCCTCCTGTGTGTGTTTCTATCTCTTTCTTGTCCTCTTTACCCCTGGCCCATCGAGGCAAATGACTGCCCATCCTGGTTCTGGTTCTGCTGGAGGTTTCTTCCTGTTCTTCCTGATGCTTGAAACAAAACTATTGCAGTTCTAAACTAACAATATTGCAGGTTTTAGATTAAGAGTGACTGTTTCACATTAACAACAGAAACTTGAATGTGCATGACTGAATTCCTCCCTCCGACACTGAGGTACAGTCAGCTGATGTCTTTTGACTCCATCGAAGACCTAAAAGCTGAACTTTTCATTCTTCTTTTCAGTAAAACTATACTTTTTAAATGTTTCTCTTTCTCCCCACTCTCTTACAGGAATGTCAAGGGAAAGATGCTCCTCCCCTCTGCTCAGAGATGTGTGAGGAGCCATGAGGGACCAGAAAGGGGAAAGAAAAGGAGAAAGAGGGAGCCAGGAGGAGGCATGCAGCTCCACCAGCAGGCTGCAGCTCTCAGTGTTTTCTTCCTCTGCCACTCCCACATAAGAGAAGGAAGCCCTTCAGACTTCCTCAGACTCGTCTCTTTCATGTCCACATCTTTTTAAAGTCAACAGACAGATGACTTTCTGCATCTGCAGGTCAGATGTTGAGTTCTTTTTGCAGCTATTCTGAGGTTCACAGCTCTTCCTGGACTGCGTCTGTTCAGTTTAATCCTTTCACTTTGGAGGCATGAGGTCTGAGCTGCTGGTGGTCTGGGTCGGGGTGACTCTCTGTTGGGCCCTGATCCTTGCTGAAGAACATGTGGAAGAGAAGCAGCTGTCCACTGACCGGGCCGGGATGAGAGAGGCCGGAGGACAGGTCAAACCTGGAGGACTAGTGGATGTGGAGGTGTCAGATGAGCCAGCTGAGGTTAAGGAAGAGGAGAAGGCAAAACCAAAGAAGAAGAAGACACCTGAGGAAATCGAAGCAGGTAAGCATGGGATGGGGGGATGGGGTGTTCTTTACATTTCTGTTGCCCTCAGAGCTCCAACCAGACAGTCAGTCTCTGAAACAGGAAACTATTGAGTTTTTACAGTGGATGAAAAACGATCCTCCAGCCTCTCCTCTGGGTCCAGAGTTTTGGCTCTGTTCTGCAGAACAGCCAGGAAGCAGCAGAGAAGCTCAGGGGAGTTTTGTTTTGATGAAGAAGAGGAGGGAATGAGAGATGACAGGGCAGAAGCTCACTGTGATTCCATGTGTGGTCGTTCCTCTGGAACGCTGCCTCACCACAGAGATCTGCTCTCTGTGCCGGGACGGCACTCGCGTGGTGAACGTTTAGGAACTTGCTCTCTTCAGTGAGACAGACCATCTGTGGAAAAACACAAAGCAGAAATGTTTCCACTACAGTTTTCCATGAGTGAGCAAAAAGGATTTATGAGACGATGGAAAAGAACTCCCGACTTTCCACTGCAAGAAGTGAAAACTGCAGCCCTGATAGCCAGGGAGACTTTGGTTATATTAAAACAAGTGATGAGTTTAAATGTGTCACTTTGTGCAGCAAGAAGATTCAACTTGTTCTAATTCAGTTACAGATGTCTTGTCACAAATATATCTTCATTCATCTCATTCTTTCATCCCTGACTTTTACTGGAAAACTGAGGCTGAAGGCTTTGGCTACAGTGTTGTTGAAAACTCCAGCCTCAGTTGCTCCAAATGTTTTTTTATCTTCAGATAAAGGACTAGTTCTGCACAGCAGGAGGAAGGTCAGTCAGTGAACACTAAGGAGGTTATATAATACCGATATTTAACTCATACGACAAACCCTGTCAGACATCTTGATTCATCACAGCCGTATCATTCAAAATATTTCTTGATACTGTAACAGTTTAGGTAAGATAACAAACTAAATCTAGCCCACAGAGGAGTTTAGAGCCATCTGCCCTGAACCATCACCCTCCCTCCTCCGTGCTCCACAACTGATGGAAAATGTTGGAGATGATTTTCCTTCAGAATGTTCTGTAGTTTAAATGTGGAACATAAATTAAAGAACTCCTCACCAAAAGAGCACATTTTTTCATAATTATTATGTACATGTTTAAATGAGCATTGTACATTAATGTTTATTTCACACAGTGTATAAACCTGTTTGAAATCTGGTATTCCTCCTTTAATCTCATTGTGTGGCTGTGAGCATTTAAACAGCACCCTGACCTGCGAAGGATGAGGAAGCTGAGCAACCCACGTGAAGTCTGATGAAAGTTGGGATGAAGCTGGATTACAGACTTTAGATGAGCTACTCTCTGTAATAATCCCTCTGGTTAAAACGTTACAGCTTATAATCAGTAAATCATCAGGTTCTGAAGTGGAACCAAACATCAGTTTAGCGGTTCCGAGGTTCAGTAGAAAATATGTTTTCTGTGTAAAATAAGTTTTGTTCTCTTGATTTCCTGTTTTGTTTGAGCTTTCAGCTGTAAACTTTATAACACCAATTAGTTCAGTTTGAACAAATCAGTGGGAGTTGTCTAAAATTTAGTCTTATTTAAGTGCTAATATCAGTTCATAGACATAACTCTTTTTGCAAATTCAGAAGATTTTCGGAAACTCCTATTAGAAAAGCAATTAAATTCTGTTACATTGTTTAGAAATGAACACACAAGAAATACTGAAAACTTTTTGTAAGTAGCTCTGACTTTGTGGGATTTATTTTTCCATAATATTTTCCAAGCATGCTTTTATTTTGGTTTTGTTTTATTTAGGTCTGGACAGGATTATTGTCAGCACAATGGCCAACAGTAACTTCAGTCAGCCAACAGTAAACTCGCTCACAGAGCAAAGAGAAGGTTGCTACCAGAAAAACACTAAAGCTGTAAAAACAAACAGCTTGATGGATTTTACAATATTTATGTCATTTGTTTAATTTATGCCAGGAGTGAAAACCGACTGAATTTATTCCCTCTTGGTTCAACAGAGTCGCCTGTTCAGTCATCCCTTATGTCTATTTATTTACTGGATTAAACACAACCAGAACAAGTATCTTTGTTCAGATGTTTCTGTTGTTAAACAC
>JAVKLF010000033.1:4940104-4963241 GCA_034783495.1 Millerichthys robustus
AAAATCTTGACAGTGCAAATCTCTTCACATTCAAGGCACGTGCAATTTGTCAGTGCAAACACAAGGCACAAAGAATTTAAAATGATTATCTTCAGCACCTCTACAGAAAAGGTCCCTTCTTTAATTAGTCACAGTCAGAAAAAAACCCAAAAGAACCTCAGTTCATGTCACATCTGTTACTGAATCTCCCCTTTGTCTCCTGCGGGACAAGAGTGGAGCAAAATCTGAAGGCAGTACAGCAAATATTGACCGTGAGACAATGTGTCCACTTAGGACAGAGATGATACAAATACACATAAATATCTTTTTTGAAAACAATGCAGAAATTAAACATTGAAACCAGTCCTACAAAACCCTGTTGAGTTTTCAAGAACAAAAAGTCTTCCTGTATTCACATTAAATGCTAAGTGCTAAGCTAACCAGCTGCTGAATAACAGAAATCGCACAAAGCTTGTCATCAAAATCCAGAAACTGTGACCCATAAAAATTCTGTGTGTAAACAGCTGATTGGATCAGTGACGGTACCATTAAATCTTTGGTTCTGTGTGGGTTCAGAACAAACCATCCATGTTAGATTTGAAACAGGTTATCCTGAAGGTTTAGTGCAGTTAATATGTAGATGCTGTCACAGCGTGAAGAAAGTAGCTTTAAATAAAAAAACATTTTAAACAAACAGACATTTTTACTCATTAAAGAGGAAATAAAAACGGAAACTAAATATTTTGTGACTGAATTTTAAGAACAACTCTTAATTCATCAGGTGTTTAATACTGCTGGTGTGTGAAATAACCAAAACACCTTTTTTACCTTTGTTTACCTTTACAAAGGCAGACTAACCGTTTTACTTTCTGGTTTTAGGCTAAGCTAACCAGTAGCTTCAAATGTGCTTCACAAACATGAAGAAGGAGGATTTATTTTTAAACATTAAAATGGAAAAACTGAATGACTAAATGCAACTCAGTCATGACTGGTTTTATTTAGGTTTTTCTTCTAAAAAGAGACAAAATGTCTGCCTGCTGGTGAAACTGATAGCAGGTTCTTCAGATGTAGTCCCGGCAGCTGTTGGCCACACAGGACTGAAGCTTTATGAGGCGCTGATTCATGGTCTGCAGGGTGGAAGGGTCCACCGTCTTCACAATGTTCTCTAGTTGGTGCGGGTCTGATGACATGTCGTACATCTCTACAAATGACTGAGGACACAAAAAACTCTTAACATCTGTCGTTTACACTAAATAAAACACGATTCATTAAGCTGAAAACCCACCTCACTGTCAGCGAACTCGCAGTACTGCAGGTTCTGTTCGTTGTAGAGGGTTCTGACACAGGCGTACGTATTGTTGTAGGAATCCTCACACACACAGTCTGGAAAACATTCCTGAGAAAAGAAAAAAATATTCAGCTGGTAGCATAACACCAGGTCCTACTTTGAGTCTTGGTTAGTTACTCCTAAAAAATTATAGTTAATAATAATAATAATATATAATTATAGTATTTGTATATTGTCTACTGTCAAAGGAAAAGCTGTGAGGACCAAAAATTCTTTGTGAGGGAATTGTTAAAAATTGATAATCTGAAATGAGATATTCCAAACTCTAACAAGAGAATTTGAGCAATTGATCAACTAACAATTACCAACTGTGAAGGCAAGGAATATTTTTTACAAAAAATCTCTGATGAGTTTGTGTTCAATTAACTCACAATCATTTATTGATGGTGGAACGGTGATAGTGTGCAAACAGACTCAAAATATCACATTTTTTGTAAGTTTTTCTTCAAATTTGGTTGAGATGTGCACTCCATCCATGCATCTAAAGATTTTGGTAATGTTTATCTCTGATTTTTCACTCTGGTGCCACCAGAAAGAGAATATTTGGAAGGGAGACAATGTACTTCTAACTGTAGCTGACAGCACTGAGATCAATACCCAAATATACTAAACCCCAAAAAAGACTTTTCTTAATCCCAAACCACCCTTCAACACTTTGGAGGTTTTGTTTTAATGACTTGATTTCTTGTTCTTTGTGTGCATGTGTGTTGGCTGCTTACAGACACTCCCTGTTTTTTACATGAAGGGTCTGGTACTGGATTCCCCTCTCCGGTGTACTCAACCAGGAAATATGGTCTTGCTGTGCCATTCCTCAGTGAAGGAGCCTGAACAGGAAGTTCAGATTAGGTTCATTAAACAAACAACAGCATGTGGTAAAACATGCAGATCCATGAAAAGTAACAGCCAACCATCTGAAAGAGAAAAGACTGTCCATCCATGTTGACCGTCGACAGGTTGACTCCAGATATGTCCAACATGGTGGGACCAAGGTCGATGTTCAGCACCGGAGCCTGTGAGGGTCAAACCAAGACACTATAGCAACAGGACCAGCTTTTAAAGAACTGCAAGCAGAAACATTTGGTCCCGGATTGTTCTGACCTTCAGAGTCTGGTTCGGTTTGATGCCTGGACCACGGACCAGGAGTGGGACCCTGATGTCAAACTCGTACAGCTGCCTCTTATCGATGGGGAGAGAGAACTGACCTGGAACAGAGGAACCAGATGATCACAGCTGGAAATGCATAAAAACATCATGTTCTGAGCCAAAAGATCTAAGAGTTATAAATGTAAGTATATTTAGGGTTTGTGTTTGATGCTGATTTGTTAACCAGACCATCTCATATCTGATCTACTGAAATGATAACAGCATAAAAACTGTAAGGTTTATGGAAGTAAGATGAGCTTATTTTCTAAGGATTTCTGGAAACAGCTCAGAAGTGTGTGTGACATCTTCACACTCTGAAACAGCAATTTAATAAAAACTGTCAAAGACATGAATTCACCAGTTCAGACGTGTAGAATTTAACTTTATATGAGCCGTTTACACTTTGAATGATGTTTCTACTGAAAAAGATATCTGAGATATATAATTCTAAAACAGGAAACCCATTGTTGTCTATGTTGAAACCTTTACAGTTTACTGTGAATGTTGTTTCTGTTGTTTGATGAACTGCTACCAAAGGTCTGCACATGCATTCTTCAACTGCGCACATAAACATGAAAACTTTTACAAATATAACTCAGTCTTGAATACAGGTAGTCTGGTGACTCGTGGACTTGTAGATGTGCACCCTGTTTGAGAAGAAGGACCCTGCGGGACCCGGAGCTTGGGACCAGAGGAGGAGTTCTCTTGAGCACACCTGTGTGATAGCCGTTGTCTGAGGTGTAGAAGATGTAGGTGTTGTCCAGCTCTTTTATGCTCTCAAGTTTCTTCACCAGCGTGTCCACCATGTCGTCCACAGATAACAGAGTCTGCCACCTGCGGACACATCTGTATCAGTTCTAAAGATCCCATGAATGGCTCTGGAATGCTAGATCAGGAAGGGTCTGAGCCGGTTTACCACAGTACAATGTGCTGAATGTTCAGAAGTCAAATGACTCTTTACAGCCATCAGCTAATCCCATACAAACCCGTTGTTGTATTATTTAGATTGAACTCATTTGGTTTTCTAGGAACCATAAAATGTGAAGCATCAACCATCAGCGTCTCCACAGACCAAATACACAAGTCCATCTGTCTGACAGCTGAAGCTTGGACCAAACTGGGTCCAACAGAACATTGATCCACAACCCTGAAGCTGATCCAAAACAGAACGGCTCAAAAAGAAAAGAATCAGGGTTCTCCAAAGGTCCAATTTAAGATACAGGATCAGCAAGTAAACTCGATTTTTCATACATTTTGTTCTCCTTTTGTTTATTAAATAATGAATGGATGTAATCTGTTATGTTTTTATAAAGTGGAGGTTAGATTTGATTAATTATAGAACCTGGTAAGGACCAGATCATTTTGAATAACTTTATATGTCCTGATGTCTGAAACATGGTCTTTTCCCCATGATTGTACTTCATTAAACATAAAACAAAAAGACCAATCAATGTCACTTTAATATTTCTGTACATCTTTTCTAAATGTGTTCATGAGAACATTTGAAGATTAAAACAGAAATGTCTTGGAAACAAGACAGAAGGAGCTAAACTGCCTCTAAACTGGATTTATTCACCTCAAAATACAAAGTTTCAGGTCACTAATATTACTTGTATAAACAAAACACTGCATCTGTTCATAACAAAGAGAAATCTTGTTTCTACCTTTTCCTGTATGCTTCATCCAGGTAGTTGATGGAGTGGTTGAGCATGGGGTTAACAGGCTGACGCAGCAGCCAGTGTTTGTCCTGAAAACAACAGACAAACTAAGCGCGTAAAGTCTGTAACAAAAATACAAACCAGCTCAACCATCATCTCTTTCGTACCTTCCCTGGTTTGTTAAAGCTGCCGTCTCGAGGCGCCTGAATATTGTTGAACTTGTCCTGGTTCTGAGGCGCTGCGGTCCACGGGGAGTGAGGAGCTGGAGGTGCTAGCATCATGAAGAACGGGTGCTGAGGACTCCGGTCGTCCAGGAAGTGAAGCGAACGGTTCAGCTGGGTTTGAGAACAAGGCCAAGAAGTAATGCCCCAAACGTGCATTTTACTAACAGCGCAGATAATTTCCAAATATTTCTTATAGAAAGGATCAGATAAAAAAAGAACAAGCAGCAGTACAGTCTGAATGATGAAACCAGAAACATCAAAGCACTATCAAAGTACTTTTTGGCTTATTTAGTTAGCTTATAATAAAAGAAAATCTTCTTATAATCATTTTTTCAAGCGACATAACAAATTATCTAGTTTTCACAAGTTTCTAACAATCTTCAAATCTAACCTCAATTGTCCTCAATATTCTAAGACCTCCTGAATCCCACCAGCACATCTTTTAATGAGAAAGGCTTGGTCTGTCTAGAACTGGGGCTGAGGTTGACAACCCCAGGGTGGGAATTCACCCCAGACTGAGCAATGCTCATGAAAATGTCAAAACACCCAAAGATCCATGTCAGACCACATGCCTCAGTTAGCAGGTTAAAGGTCAAGCCATATGATTTGTTTGGAAGGACTACAGAAGAATGATGGTGGAAGGAGTTTAAGTTTGTTGTGCAGCAACAGGACCTGGGGCACTTAGTTACTCAATCAATCCTAAACTCCTTTGTTTACTAAAATATTCCATTTGTCCGACAGCTGAAGCTTAGGTCAAACTGTGCCACAGTGCAACAAGACAATGATCCAACCCCAGCAGCTGACCTAAAATTAACTGAACGGAGAAAGAAAACAATCAAGGTGCTGCACTGGTCCAGTCAAAGTCCAACTAATGAAGCAACACTGGAAAGAACAGTGAGCCTAAATGACTACAACCATGTGAAGGTCTGATAAAGTCATACAGAAAATGACCACTTCATCTTTTTGATGCTACAGGAAGCTGCTGAATAATGACATGATGTATGTTTTTCTACATTTCAGGTTAGATTTGAATAAACTTATACCAGATCATTTTTATTTTGTCCTGATACATGGTGTACCTTGCTTTCTCTGTAACTGGATAATGGTTAAATACTTGTGCAGGGCGCAGTGTTTTACCAGAGTGGTTATATAAAACGACTTTTCAGTTTCATTTCACTGAGATTTCTTTAAGACTTCCTGCTATTACTGGAAAAGTGGCATTACTGCTGTTCAGTGTCACTTAACATTATAATTTAAGTTCATGAAAGTATATGTAAAGCCATCAGCTGGTTAGGTTGGGTAAAGTCTTCCACCTGATCAGAAAGGAGACATGTAGCTGCATGAAATATTACCACTTCACGATAAACACCTGTCCTAAGCACTGCTAAAACTAAACAGGACGTCTTTAATGACCTACATGACCATGTTTCTTTGTGTGTTAGGCTTCAACATCCTGATTATTAAAAGAAAAGTAACCTTTTTATATGTAACTGTGTTTCCAGCTGATCCATACAGCTTCGAGGTTTTAAGAGTTCCTTCAACCATAAATCTTACACAAGAGTTTGAGCGACTGAAACGGTGCTGATCACAAGATCATGAGTGAAGCAGAAGTCACGTCGTCAGTGTGTGATCTGGACTTACAACAAGGTCTGTCAGGTAGTCCTTCTCATAACTGTCACCGTGTTGTTCTGCTTTCCCATTGACAGACAGAGTGTAGTTGTAATACTGGGAGTTTCCCACCTGCAGACAGTCACATAACACAAGTACTGAACAGGAACGTAGCCCTTCGGCCTTTTTATTCACACTTTAATGTTTCAGATCAGAAAACAAAGAGAACCTGAGAAAATACAACATGCAGTTTTTATATGAACATTATATTTAATAAACAAAAGCCTGTCCAAACCAACCGGGCCTGTGTGAGAAAGTACCTGTGATGTTTTTAGAAAGTGAAGTTTAGTTTGACCTGCCACACCCAGACCTGATTTCTGACACACCTGTGAATTCTGCTCTCTACCTAAAAATCCTGAAGGAGAATTTTGGATCATCAGTTTGTGACTTTGAGCTCAGGAAACTGTTTTTTTTTTTTTTACCTACAGCAGGAAAACGACCTGAAGAACAACAATCATAGACAGCAACGTCACCAACTTGTTGCCAGTTGTTGCAAACATTGTGTTTCACTTGGCAGCAACAAAGTCAAACAGTTATGAGGTTCAGGAAGTAAATTCTTCTTCACATGGAGCCAGGTTGGTGTGGCGAGCTCGGGGTTTCTGTTGGATCCTAATATTTGTTTGATGATCTGAAGCATGTAAAAGTATAAAAACTGTATATTTATTTATTTATTCGGGACTCACCAGTGCATTCCATTGATCCCAGCCAGGTGGAACATGACTGGCGTTTCCTGCATCCTTTTGGCCGTACTGTTGAAATAAATAAACCAAGAGAAGCTGGATTATAATCCAACAGTCAGACATGTGAAGTTAGATTCACTAGATTACCAGAGCACCCACTGATAAATCCATAAAATGTTTACTAAGATCGACTTTCATAGCCGAGTATGTTAAACTTCAGCTAATTATCTACGGCTGAGAGGGAGATAATGTTTTAGCCCATGTCTGCGTGTGTTTGTATTATTAACAAAATATCTCCTGAACCACTGGACAGTCACATGTTCAGTAAGTAAACACTGGGTGTAGTGTGATTTGGTAATTAACTGGCAGAGTCAACCTAGTTCAAGATGGTGCGCAAAGCTAATCAAACTTAGCTGACATATGGAGGTCAGTTTGGGGTGGTAGTAACTGAGTCACCCTCAGCACAGACTTCAAGCATTTATTGCGCACACCAACATGGCGTGAGCGCTGACTGTACCGTGGTTTGGGAAGAGGAGGCTAAAGAGGCTATCTTTACCACAGTCACAGATGGTCGTTCACTCTCTCCATAACTAAACTGAAGACAAAGCGCAGGCAGGCGCAACAGATTTGCACACTTCCTGTTTGTTGACCAATAGTAGAGGAGCTGAAGCAAGAAGGCAGCCCTCCTCATTTTCATATTGAGGCAGAAATGCATACGGAAAAAAACAATCCGAAATACACGAGGGAGAAATAGAGACAGAAGAGATGAGGAAATGTAAAAAGAATAAAGGCTTTTATAAGGAAAAGACAAAACAAAATACATACATTTCTTGATGAAAACGCATGTCTGAGGGAATAGAAAAAAAGATAGATATATATATATATTTCTGCTTTTATGTCCAATTATGACAGGATCGGTCCTCCATATCAAGAATGGGTCAATATTGTAGTGGTTAGAAGGACCACGTTTGTTGGGACGTTCCAGGTGAGTCTGGCTGCAGTAGGTGCTGAAAAATGTGCCTCTACAAAATACTGATTTCATGTGTGTCATACACAGCTGGAGTTCAACCTTAACTGACAACAAGACCAGAACTAAGAATCTCACTACGTAAGCGTGTAAAAACTAGCCAGCTGTTGCCTCTCAGCAAGGAGGTTGCTGGATCAAATCTCGGACGGGAACCTTTCGGAGTAGAGTTTGCATGTTCTCTCCGTGTATGAGTGAGTTTTTTCTGATTTCCTCCAACAGACCAAAAACATGACTAATTGGCTCATTGGTAACTCTAAATTGTCCCTAGGTGTGAGTGAGAGAGTGAATGGTTGTTTGTCTCTATGTGTCCCTGTGATGGACTTGTGGCCTGTCCAGGGTGTCCCCCGCCCCTCCCACTGTGACAGCTGGATATAGGTACCAGTGACCCCCGTGACCCTGAAAGGAAGAAGCGGGTAACAGATAATGGATGGATGGATGGATGGATGGTTTGGTGGAAAAGATCCATGTGATTTTGGAGACCCGACACTGATTAATAAAACACAGACAGGGAGTTTAGACACAGAGGTTTTCAGACCTGGTTCAGATACTTCCCAGCGAAGAAGGTCTGGTATTTCAGCTTGCTGAGGTAGACGGGGAAAGCTTCTGCTTCAGGGCCTTTCTGCCACAGAGGGCTGGAGCAGTTCCCCGACAGAGAGTTGTTTCTCACCTCGTGGTTGTGGGGGTACCGGCCCGTCAAAATGCTGCTCCTGCTGGGGCAGCACAGTGGCGTGACAGTAAACTGCCGAAAAAAACAGAAGAGGAAGACGTACGGAAAGGAGAAAAAAGGGGAAAGCTGTTAAAAGTCAAGCGTGACAGCAGAAGGAGAACATGTGACTCCTTCAGTCTGCAGCCATGTGTCACTCAGCTGCATTAAGTAAGGACGAAACAACCAAACATTACAGAGTACAGGTCAACAACATGAGTTTCAACTGATTTCACACTTTAAAATGCACATTTTAGACTATAAAGCTTAAGTGAGAGATATAATATTTTCCTGTGAAACTGAGAACCAGACAGCTTCTTAAAATAGTCATTAGTTTCAACCACAGAGTAAAAGTACTCACAGCATTCAGAAACGTTGCTCCTGCCTCTCCGATCGCTGCCTTTGTTTTCTTCATGGGTGTCTGTACAGTTTAAAGCAACAGAGACACATATATGAAGTCATGTTTCAGCAGTTCAAACCGTTTTAGTTCTGCAATTTGATACTAATAATCGTTACTGATCATGAAATATCTGTCACCTATCTTCTATTCTGTACATTTCTTTGGTGTGATTTTGATCTCAGTGTGGCACAAAGATTACAATCAGGCATCAGCCACACGACCACAGAGCTGTCAAGATCAGAACAAGTCTGAATTATCAGGTCAGAAGGTGGTTTTACTTTTGCTGTTATTATTAGGAAAAGATTTGCAGTCAGATGAGACCAAACAGTGTTTTAGCATCAACTTGACTCATTATAGTTGACAGAAAAAAAAATGCTGAGTAGGACTCAGAAAACATCATTCTCACAGCCGAGCACGGTGGTGGAAACGTTATGATTTGGGTCTGTTTTCCTGCTAAGAGAGCAGGATGACTTCATTATACTGAGGGGCCGACGCATGGGGCCATGTTCTGTAAAATCTTCAACAAAAACCTTTTTCCCTCAGGATCCGTCATAGATTGGTCTTCCAGCAGGATAACGACCCAAAATATATCACCAACAAAAGAAAGGCTAAAGAAGAAACACATTAAGCTGATTTTGAGTGAAACTATAGCTGTAGCCGCCGTTCGGCTGTTCATGCACACAACAACAGAACTTGTTTTCTGTGAAATCTGAGGTTTCGGAATCCAGGTCTCAGGTGGAGGTTTTTGGGAGACCCCTTTGCAGAGGTGTGAAATCAATGAGCGTTCTACCAGCTGATAAAGTTCTGTTTGTCCTCAGCCCGGCCTCATCCTCGGTCCAAACTCGGGTAAATGGAACTGTTGACTCGTCTGAAGCCAACGCCAGAGTTGCCAATTACCTTGTTTAGCCCCACCTCCTTTTCTGTGCGAATTTTGGACAAACGCAACACACCACATTTTACAATGCCCCCCAAACCTCATTCACAATATATAATAGTTTGTATAAAAATTCAATCATTTTAAATGGCAGTAGGACAATTTGCCCTTTCCTTATGTGGCAACTTCACCTGTCATGGAAGCCACAGTGGATTCAACAAGCACAGTAATATTCATGTAAACATGTTTCGATCATGTTTATTCATCAGAACATTCATGTTTCCAGACATGGTCCACACGTAAACAGGGTCAAAAGGTCCTGAAGTCTCCAGACTTGAGTCCAACAGAAAACCTGTGGACAGAGCTGAAGCTTTGAGTTACCAAGCAGCAGCCAAGACACCTAGAAGATTCAGAGAGTTTATGTAAAGAGAAGAGGGCCAGAAAGGAGCGTAAGAACCCATCCAGAGGATTTACTCAACTTCTTTAATATACTTATCAACATTTCTTCACCAAGTAATAAATACAGACAGGTTCATCATTTGGTCCATTTAATGGCCCAATAATGGCCACATTTAAAAAGCTGTCAATCATCCATGTTGTAGGAATGTTGACGTCTTATCAGCAGTGGCTGCCGTTTTTTTTCCTAAACCTCTGTGACCTGATTGTGCAACACTGCACTGAGTGTTAGCTTCTTATTTGCTGTTTTGTTATTTCTACCAATTTCAACAAACCGTGCTGACGTTAGGTAGTTCGCTGCAGACTCTTTTTAGAGTTTTTCATTTCTGTCAATGCATTTTCAAGAGCCACTTCATTGAAAACAGGATCAAATTCAATCATGCGAGTATTTCCAGTGAACCCTTAAATAGGTAAGCTTACGAGAAGAACAATATTTTATCTGCCTTTGTTCCAAATTTGATTATGATCTGAGACGAAGTCTGTTTTTTTTTTTGCTACAGAATAGCTCATGTTAGCAAAGTGGGTCTTCGTCACTTGACACATTTCACACGCCATCATTGGTTGAGGGGGTTTGTTTACAAAACAAAAGTCCATATGGTTTTTAAACGTTTTTTGTTTTTACATCATTGTCTGCCTTTCCAAGACATCAAGTTGATTTGATGTTTGGTGACATGAGCCTTGTAACATTATTTTACTTCTTTTCTGCTTCTTGCATTAGATTTTAGAATGTTTTTATTATTTTTAGAACACAAGACACTTCCTACAAAATTAGTAAGTGGGTCTTTTTGTCAAATTTCATGGAAATATCTTGAACATTAAGGAATCTATGAGCAAAACTAGATAACCAAGCAAGATGGTCAACTATGAATTGCAGCAGAAGTCATGGGCTTGATTACGCTTCAACAAACATCCATAACTTCCTAAATACTTGAGATTATCACGTGATGTTGGTGTTAATTTGTAGAGTTTTTAATGTTCTTTTTGAATCCACTGTCATATTTGATACTGGGGATAAAAACTGTATCCGCATCCTTCAATGTTGTGTTGTCCATCTGCTCTCTGCTTCCCTGATATACAAGTATGTACCTGAACAGTGCAGGAAATCAGTTTGGAACTTCTGTTTTATGGGATTTTACTCTGAATTCATAGATATTTCATGTCTCTCCATGAAAATAAAACAACAAAAACGGCATCTGTTTGTAAATGACTCAGATTTATAAACTCTTCATTGGATTAGATATTTCTACATATTTCCTGTGTTTCAGAAATAATCTGTGTGGTGCAGATTAACACCTGAAAGGGCTCAGACTAAACTTCATGCAAAGATAAAACCTGTCCTGTTTGTTTACGGCTCACTGATAAAAGAATAGGAACTTTTTAGAGGTAAAAGAAGGACTTTAAACTCAGTGCAGTTAAATTGGACCCTCGCAAAAACGCTTTGGTGTTCTGTGGAGCGAGAAGGATTAAAACAGTTCTCCGGGTGCCCTACTCACCATGCCCCCCAGCTCAACGTCCTGGTCGTCGACGAGCACCAGGACGATGTTGCTCGGTTTGGCGCCGGTCGCACACCTGACGCAGCAGGTGAGCAGCAGCGCGAGGAGCGCCGCCCGGGCCGCAGCGAGCCGGGGCCCGGCGGCTCCGGTCCGTCTGCTCGGTGCTGCCATTCGGAGCCTCGGTGTCTGAGCTGCGGGTCTGCTGTTGTTGCTTTCACCGACTGTTCGACTGGAGGCCGGTTCGGTCGTGAAGAACCGGAGTCCGGAGAGACAGAGAGGCTGAAAGTTTGAGGAAGTGAAGAAAGCTGCTGGGTCATATGACCCGAGAGAAGGGGAGGAGAGAGGACATGCACTGAGTCAGCAGGAAAATACAATATTATTTACCAAAATAATGTTGTTATCCTGCTTATTAGCCTATTCATTATTAATCTAGTACGTGGTTTATTAACATAAATAGCCTACTGTTTGTTATATATTAAATAAAAAATGTTATAACAATTTGTTTGTTACCATAAGCCTATTATCTGACAAAGCACTCTACAGATTTTAACTAAACTTTCAAAAAGTAGGCTAATCATTTCATGTACTTGTTCTATTTTGATTTTTTTTTTAATGAAGAGCTAATTGTACCTAACTGTGTAAAACATGAATGGTTGGGAATAGAATAAAACTGTTTAATTGTTATATTTAAATGCTTTTCAGCTGATTGACTCACAGTCACTTTTATCTTGTGTGACAGAAGAAATTGCAAGGTTGGAACAGGTTGAAATAGTTTAAAAGTAAAAGTCTTGCAAAGTCAGAATGCAACCCTTAAACAAATATAGTCAGACTGTAGGGAAAAGAAAGCGTTGTTTTTATTCATTCCCTCTCTGACCCAATGGTAAAATTCGTTCATACATTTTTTTTATTTGCTTAATTTTGAGTCGGAATGGTTTATTCGATCCTGGTGCGCTGTTTCTTGTCGGAACTATTTTGGCGAGGTACCTTCACCGGTGCGGCACCGCAGCTGCTTCGGGTGTCCTCTTTTCACAGAAAGGTTTGCAGCTGTTGCCTAAAAACACAGATAACAGGATGTGTGACACACATGACCCAACTGTAAGGTTGGGTTTGTGTTCTGAAGGGATTATCTGACGACAAGCCTTTGTATAAAAAGAACCCTAAACTTTATGTGTAAAAAAACAGAAGAAATGTGATGAAGATGATGGTGCCACTGAAGAGAAGGAAACTTGTCTCGTCAGAAACTGGAGACCGAGGAGAAGAACCTGCCCGGTTTCCTCAGCTGGTTCTGTTTCTGTTGGAAAGAAAGATGGGGTCCAGTCGCAGATGTTTTCTATCTCAACTCGGACGGAGGAAAGGATTTCATGTGGAGGAAAAGTTCAGGTAAGAGGCGGGGAAAAAACAATGTAACTACAGCCTGTTGTTGTATTAGTATACTTTACTAGTATTTACAGTTAGTAAAACTGAAATATAATGAATTAAAAGTTAATAAATGACTGTTTCACTCACTGAGACCTTTTGCTCTTCAGTTTGTTGTTGACTTTAGATCAATTTTTATTTTAAAACCTACCCAGGAGTCTTACAGAAATGGAGTCGAAAAGTTGCAAAAAAGAACCGATCTAAAGTCCGGTTGCCTTCGAAACCTGTTTGCTGTTGCGATGACCCGGATAACTGAGAATTTGCACAGAAATGTCTGTTGTTGAGGTTCTCGTTTTTCCCTAATCCACAGTAAAATCGTGACTCATGTTATTTGTGAAAACAACTGTGCTGAAGAAGTCAGGAGGTGTCTGGCATCACAGGGAGGAGTCCAGGAGGAGGTCCACCTGCTGGACATCAGCTGGTTCACAGAGAGCATGAGGGCAGGACACCCAGTCCAGATCCAGGACAGACATCAGCTACAGGTGGTCTCACTACAGTCTGTCTGCTGTCAAATGTTAAATATATGTTTTTATTCAACAAGTCTGATTAACTCATTCCTTTTTTATCAAGGTTCACTACTTTTATTCCTTGCATTTCAGTTCTACATACTGTGTTTGACTTTTATTGTGCTACGTATGTACTACTTTCTGTTGTATTTTGTTGTTTTCCTTTCATTGTGGTTTGTGATTTGAAGCAGCTAGAAATGTCTGATTTTCCTTCTAAGCCATCTCATCCCGGGGATTTATTTCAAACCCCAGAGTCGTTTTACTCAGTCAGGATCCTTTTAGCAACATAAGTCTTAAAGCTAGCCTAATGTCATCACACGCAATGAAATGAGCATTACTTGGAGTTACATTATGTGATGCCATTGTCTCTGTAGAAAAAAACTGGAGTACGCCTCAGTGGTCATGTGACTTTACAAAATAGGATCATGTGACTTCTCTTCCAGTGTGCTGAATGTCTGAGGTACTTCCTGTTTGCACTTATTACATCAGATGATGTTTGGATGAACGCTGAAACCTTTTGCAACCGCTTTCTATACTCCAGCGTTTCGTGGTTAATACTTTTTAAGAAATCCCAGGTGTGATAGCACAAAGTCAGAACACCTTCCTAGGGAGGCGTTTCAGGAATGTCCACCTGGGAGGAGACCCCATTAGAACTCCATTCTTGGCTGGCCTGAAAATGCATTGGATTCCTCACGGAAAAGGAGGTTGTAGATGTTTGGGTCTCCCTGCTCAAACTGTTACCCTACGATCTGACTCCAGAACGATGGATGGATGAATGGATTTTGATTGTTGATTTCTGTGTTTTTCAGGAGCAGCAGGTAAATAAGTCTGAGGTGGAAGTTTTTTCAGTCCCCAGCTACGCCTGTCAGAGGAGAACCACACTGGAGAATCAGAACACCACCATCACAGTACGCTCCACCCTTCACCCAGCGGCTTGGACTTCTGCTTGAATCTTTTGTATTAAACAAAGACACTTTTCTGCTTCAGGATGCTCTGTCATTTCTGGCTGAAAACGCTGAGCTCAGCGACGAGGATGGGCGAGGTGTGGCGTTCCGCCGTGCCGCCGCCGTGCTGAAGGTTCTGCCCTCGGTGGTGCAGAGCATGTCGCAGCTCACTGGACTGCCCTGTCTGGGAGAGCACTCACTCAGAGTCATCAAAGTCAGATCACATTTTACATCCCATGTTTGTACGCCTCAACAAAAACACATTTCATCATCGTTTTTTTCTTCTTGGTTTTCACAGGACATTTTGGAAAATGGGGCATCTTGCGAAGTTGAATCTACCAAAAAATCTGAAAAATATAAAGCATTGAAGGTCAGTCAGTCCTTTTATTACATGGTTTATTAGGACATGACACCGGACATGGTGACTCATAACTTTGTTGTTATGGAAAGGCCATGAAAGTGAGAGTTCGTGTTTTCTGCATCTCTTTACCTTAAATATTGCTGTAAAAGTGAATATTTTCAAACCTTCAAGAGGCTCAAGAAAACATCTATACTTTAACATTTCTTCATATACAGTTTAAGTCACAAGTTTACATCCACTCCTCATGATCATGGAGGATAAGAACTTAGATTTAGGTCAATGTCACAAACAGTTATATATGATGTGCCTGAGTTTCAACCATCTAGCTGCTGGTTTGAGGTGAAGAATTTTGATGTAGTTCTGTCCACTTGGTACAGTGTACCAGTAGCACAGCATGAAGACTAAACTTTATTTATTCCTTATGTTTTTATACTTTAAAGAACCAATACAGTAACTTGAAGGTCATTGAATGAATTTTCATTTCCTTTGCTGTCATGTTGTGGGAATTATTTGGTCAGAAAACAGCTTACGTTGTAATAACACGTGTTGTTAGTGTGTGTGTGTAATTTTCACTGCATCCGTTTCAGGTTTTAACCGGTATCTTTGGAGTCGGAGCAAAAACAGCAGCCCGTTGGATCAGAGAGGGAATACTCAACCTCAGTCAGCTACGAGATTCAGGACACACATTAAATCGAGCCCAACAGGCAGGTTTGTGTAATGAATTTGATTTAGATTTCTGTTCACTTTAGTCAATTATAGTACCAATTCACAAAAAGTCATCTCAAGGTTTTATATAAAATAATCCAGATTTTAAATTCATTTCTACAGTCCATTTATTCTAATAAAACAATCTGCCTCTGGGTTTAAGAAGACAAAATATGAGCCGCAGAGATGTTTCTAATTTTAGTACTATGCAGTTGGTCCTTGTAACATTTTTAATATGAGGGTTAGAAGACATATCCTGATCAAAAATAATACTAAAGTTCTTTTACATTAGAACTGGAAGCCACATAATGCCATCCAGAGAAAGTGAAAGGCTGCAAATGTTCTGGAAATACGCTGCAAAGTTTATTCCTAAGATGCCCAGGTCCAAAAACCATAACCTCCATCTTATCTGAATTTAGAGGCAGAAAATTAAGCCATTGAGATATTTATGTCTTTGAGACATGCTTACATATAACCTGATGAACCTGATGAAAGCATATATAAAGTAAAGAGGATTGGTCCAAGCACTGAACCCTGAGGAACTCTGATGTATGAAAAAGATTCAATATTAACATTTACAAACTGGAATCCAAGTCCACAATCTAGCAGGATTATTAGAACAGGACAGAATATTATAATTGTGATGTTCAAAGTAAACCCCTTGCTGTCTGTAAGGTCTGGAGCATTATGATGACATCAGCCAGTCCGTCACAAAGACAGAGGCCGCAGCCATCCAAGAGATAGTGGAGAAAGCTGTGGCCTCTGTGTTACCAGGAGCTCAGGTGGTCCTGACCGGAGGATTCAGGAGGTAAAAACAGCAAACATCTGCTGGTGGATCTAATGAGATTTTAATGACATTTACAGGTTTAACACCAATATTGAATGAAAGGAAAACTGTTATTTATAGAAGTGACCAGGATGAGAGGTAAATAACATAAACGATAACTTTTGTATTATAAGGTGCACTGACGATGTTTGAGAACCTTTAAGACTTTTATGTGCGCCTTATAGTCCAAAAAATACAGTGGTCAAAAATTACAAATGTGATGTTTTTAATCAGAGGGAAGATGAGCGGCCATGATGTTGACTTTCTGATAACTCACCCAGAGGAGGGCAGAGAGGTGGGACTGATGCCTAAAGTGGTCTCCTGGTTGGAGGCACAGGTAATCTTTAAAAACTTGTTTCCTGCACACTACCAAAGAACAGTCTAACTAAAGATTTTATAACAAACATTTGTACTTTAGCTTGAAGTTCTTTATCTTATTTTGTCATTGAATTATTTCACATGAAGACCTTTTGTGGAGGTTTTGGTTTGACTAAAAGCCTAGCATTACTTATAAGAATGCATATTGCCCAGCATCTTTCATGCCTGAGATTAAAATCAACTAATGATGACGATGAGTTGGCGCCTTTTCGATCGCACCAAAAATAAACTTTTTGCAGAATCATTACATCTGATGTGATGCAGGCTAATGTTGATTAGCTTTGGCCGTCATCTTGGATTGTCTTGACTCCAGAATGTGTCAGTTGTAGATTTTGATTGTAGTTTTTGAAAGTTAGATTAAACTCCATGAGGTGGATTGAGTTTAGCAGAATTAAGACCCAGAAGCACCTGTACAGCAGGGTTTAATCTTTCTCCTAAACCTCAGAAATTATCGCCCGCCACCAAATCCAGTTTATTTGTTATCCTGTCTGAACATGCCCTGGTGGTGTGTTTGTTTGACTTGTTAGCAAAATATCTCGTGACCCAGAGGATAAAATGTCTCGTGACCCAGAGGATAGGTTTTAGTTTGGTTTGTTTGCCACAGCTTAAGTGAGTTTAGCAATCACAAACATAACTGGAACTCAGTCAGTTTTAGAGATAATTTGCGAAAACTGGATGTGGTTGTATTTGAGACTAATACGCAAAACAAGCTCTACACATTGCACAGCATTTTTTTACTTAAAATTTTGGTATTAACTGATTGTTGGTAAAATACTTCAACAACCACAGATTTTATTTAAAAATTCTACAAGTAATCCTACTTCTGCAGCTGACTAACTTTTAGAATCAGTTCAATTCACCATTGTTGGTACAGCTGACTGACATTACCAAACACAAAATGAGCTAAAACTCAGTTACATATTCTGCTAATGAGCTAAAAACTTTGAATATTTAGCTGAGTTTTAGCTCATTGGCAGAATGTTTAACTGCTAACGAGCTAAAGTTTGATGATGTGCCAGCAAATTGAGGATTTAAGCCTTAACATGTAGTATACAAGATGGCAGTAGGTGTGTGTTGGGTCAGGAAATACTAGGGATTTAACTTGTTTTTTTTGTTTGTATCTTTGTTTTTCTGTCAGGGTTTCCTGTTGTACCAGAAAACTACAAGAAACTCTTACCTGGAGTCTAAGGAAGGTCCTGGTCGCCCTCCGTCTAACATGGACCGCTTTGAGAGATGTTTGTCTATCTTTAAGCTGCTCAGGAGGGAGAACCAAGCAGTTCCAGCTCCACAGGATCTGATGAATGGTGTGGAAGGAGAACAGAAGTCTGATGAGCAGACCAGACAGTGGAGGGCTGTGAGGGTTGACCTGGTGGTCTCTCCCATCAGCCAGTTTGCTTTTGCTCTGCTGGGTTGGACCGGATCCAAGGTGAGTCTGAAAACGATTAGGCTTCATTCATGATTCTACTGTCTGCTGATGAGATGCTGTCTGCAGCTGTTTGAGAGGGAGCTGCGCCGGTGGGCAGGGTACGAGAAGGCCATGTGTCTGAGCAGCCACGCCTTGTATGACAACAACCAGGTAAACAGGAAACAGCTACCTGCATGTGGAAAAGCTTTGTTTTGATTGGCCTGCTGCAGTCATCAGCCACTAGTGATCATTATTAGTGGTAATATTATCGTCTGGTGTAAGATCAAATTGATTGTGAGCTTATTTAATGCACATATGTTGAAGTTGGACAAATAAGAATGGGACATTTTGTTTCTCTTACAGAGAAAATATCTGAGAGCTTCTTCAGAGGAGGATATCTTTGCTCATCTCGGTCTCGAGTACATTCCTCCATCGGAGAGAAATGCCTGACGAGTTCCTGCAGAAGGTCCAAAACAGAACCATCTGACGGTCAGCAGATCTGTTCTGTCAGGTTCTGCAGGCTGCGTTACCTGTGTTTGTTATCTGGTTGTGGAGGCAGCAGATCCAGGAGGAAAGCCTAGACCCACCTCCTAGCAACAATCTCTAGCTCCTCCTGGGAATCCCAAAGTGTTCCCAAACCAGAGAGGTTATATAATCGCTTCCTTGGACTCTCCTCTCATTAAGACATGTCCAGACGTGATTCT
The DNA here is from genome assembly GCA_034783495.1 of Millerichthys robustus. Lineage (NCBI taxonomy): Eukaryota > Metazoa > Chordata > Actinopteri > Cyprinodontiformes > Rivulidae > Millerichthys > Millerichthys robustus. The sequence goes on from JAVKLF010000033.1 coordinate 4,959,003, forward strand.
AATTACATCTGTGAATATTTTATGCTGTTTAAAGTAAGTAGATGCAAGACTTTTAAAGTCTCTATAGTCTAAGTCAGGAGTGTCCTGACCTGATCCTAGAGGGCTACTACCCTGCACGATTTATTTGTTTATCAGCAACAGAACACATTGACTTTATTTGTGTGTAAAAATATTGTTGAAGTATGATGTTTGGACGTTTAGATGGTGAGAACAACTCATAATTAACAACATGTGAGCCTTAAGGTCATTAAGGCTGTGAGGTTTTGTCCGTACACTGTGTTTACCTGTTGATGGAGTTGTTCTCGCCCCGCCTCTCCTGGATCTTCTGTAAGGCTGGTTTTAACAGCAGGGGAAGGGAAAATAAAGAAAATAAGAATATAAAATAAGAAGAAGCTGCAGAACGCATTAATGTTGTCTCAGTTTGGGTTGGTTTTTGTTTGTAACTTTTACATGTTTTTTAGTTTTTTTATATGAAAGAAACAACTTCCTGGTTGTCTCCACAAATCATTTTCACCTGCATTCAGCTCCTGCTCACCTCATTTCTTCCTCTCCATGAGAAAACATGTATAAAAAACTTCTCAGTAGTTTGACTGACTTCAAATAGGTTTTTGTTTGTTAGATTGGTGCAGCTGTCTAAAGACTGTCTCCAAAAGTTGTAAAGGTTCCCCTAATGAATATTTTCTGAAAAAATCAATACAATCTGTGCATACGTTCCAGTGAACTAATTTGACAGAGTTTTGTAAACTTTGTAGATCTTTAATTTTTTAGTAGACGTTCATTGTGCTTTTCATTTCTAAACAAGTCTGACTGAAACATCATGTTGTTGTGCTAGAGGGCTGAAAATGACTCCGTTCTCTTTGTTTTAACTTTACCAAATAAGTATCAGTTTCTTAAGCTGTTATTCAGGAGCTATAAGGAGATCTTCAGCTGATATCTTCAGCGGTGCTGCGTCTCCTCACAGCCTTCAGCTTCCAGATTGTTGAGCGAAACTCAAATCTAGCTCCGAGCTCTGCCCCCCCATCAGATGAGGAGAGTGGCAGAGCCTGTTGATCCAGTCCTGCTGGCTCCATCAAAGCCCAGGGAGTCTTTGATGAGTCCTGATAGGATCAATGGGCCAGAGGAAGAGGTCCTAACAGACGGGGCGGGCCTCTGCTGGAGTCTGCTGCAGATCAAGGATCATTAGGTGTCATCAGCACCTTGATGTGAATCAAAGAGACGCCTTGGGAGCTTTGCTTCATTCTCCTGCTAACTGAGTCATTTATGTCAAAAATATCAGGAAATGTAACTGTAGCTGTAAAGCAAATCCTTTAAATGTAAAAGAGTTGATTCTGTGTGTTAATTTGTCTGTCTGTTAGCAAGATATTTCATGAATGTATAACAGATTGTGTTTTCAAGTCAGGCTCACTGTAAACAGCTGCTCTCAACAAGCACAAACCTGATCTCAGTCAGGTTTCAGGATACTGAGCTCAGATTTAATGAGTTTGTAGCTAAAACTGAATCCTAACTTCTACTCTGAGCTTGAATCTTAAAACAGTTGCTGGACTCAACACCTGACATGATTTAAACTAACAGGCAGTAATCAGTGGGTGAATAAATATCTATATACAACTTTCTAAGTTGGTTTTTCAGAAATGGCGTTTGGTCTGGTAGTAGCTATGAGTCATTCTGTGAGTGCTGACAGATCACAGGAAATTACTGATAATCTAATTTTATAGAAGGAACCGAAACATCCAAAACTCATAAGATGACATAAAAGTTTCCCAAAAACTGGAGCCTGAAACCAACGAGAGGCTGATAATGTCTCTCCAGCTGCTACATGTGGATTCATCTGTAACAAAAATATAAAAATAGTTTCTGTTTCAGCCTTTTCAGGAAAAAAATCTGAACCAGAGCTGAAAGCTGTAGACTTTCAGGTTTTGCTTTACTGTGTTTTTTTAAAAATATTTACTGAAATTGAATCTGTGGATCATCACAAGGACCTACTGGGACACAGATTTTGGGACACATGTTTCCACCTGTCTCCTGACCACTGTCTCATCTGTCTCCATCAGTCAAATATAAACCTTTATGGGTAATGTAGTCATAACATGTTTTCATCATCAGTCAGTTGAAGTTGTCTAAAAACGTTAGTGTGACAGGGCCTTAAGGGAGGCTGGGGTGTGACTGGGATCAGGAGGGGACAGGGGTATTTGTGTCCATAACAGAGCAGCAAACAGGCCCATTAGAGATGAAAGAGTCTGAACGGAGCCAATCAAAGGGGGGCCCAGCAGGATCTGTTGTCCCCCACACAGACTGGGGCCGACTGGGGACCAATGACCCCCATCATCACAGATAGGAAGCGTTAGCACACAGTGTCTGTCTGTTTCTACATGAAGTACCCAGACTTCTTGTCCCACGTTGGAGGACATGTCAACATGTAAACAAACAGCTGAGTGCACAGATTAGGCAGAAGAAATCAGACTTTAAAGGCTCATTTCGCTCAAAACCACTGAACAACTTCATGTCTGTAATGTTCTGACTCGTCATCACTATCTTTTTATCAAACAATCCTGACTGTTGCTGAGTCATTGTTTATATGTATTGTATTTTAAAACAACTACCAGAGACAATGTCACACTAACATTATCTGACACAATTAGTTTTATATTAATATTGTTAATATTATCCTTTACAGGCAAAAACACATTCATTCACTTTTTTGCTTCAAAAGTAGATGATGATGTTCATGTGTTTGTTAGTAAAATATCCCATAAAGTGAAATTGTATGTACATTTAAGACCCATATCTGTTTCACAGATAATTACCTCAGATTTAATGTGGCTCGCTCTAAAACTGATCCTCAACACTCAAATCTAAAAGACTGTCAAGAGTTAAAAACATTAAAATCATAATTATTATGTTGTTCAGATGATTTATCTGGTTTTACAAAAACATCCTGTATTGTTCTCAGCTGAGGTGAGTTTATTTATATGTAGAGCAGAAAACTCAGATCTGATCGATTCTGATCTGGGTCTGGATCAAAATATCAAGTTTTTGGGCCAAAGTTGTGTTTTTATTTGCAAAGCTGTATTAAATATATTTCAGGAGTAAATGTTTTTCATTCTGGTTTTCAAGCAGAACATGTAGAGAGTTTGTAGAGGACAAAATGGACAAATGTTGTCTTCTGTCTGTCTCCTGTGGCCTGTCCTTGTCTGTCTCAGCAGGCATGACATCAAAGGTGGGGTGGAGATGAAGAGGAGGGTAAGTCCATGCTGATACCCAGTCATTATCATCATCATCGTCGTCGTCATCATCAGTCAGACTGAGCGGGAGCGGCGAGGTGACAGAACAAACAAGTTCTTTGAACTTTAAACTCCACCAATCAACAGGCAGTTGTAAAATCTGCTGTTGGTCCTTTCAGCTCTGATTATCAGTAAAACACAACAGCACTGTTCAAACTAACATCACCATCATCATCACATGAAGGGTAGGTAAAAGTTCTATGTTCTTATCTTTTCAGCGGAGACCGTATGATTAAGGGTTTTTAATAAATTATGCTAATCTCCGACTAATCACAGATAATAATGAGGGAAAGAAAACGTAAATTGGATTTATTTAAAGAGATGATTTTATCAAAAGCTGTGTCTCCGAGGAGCAAAACAAGGCTGATGAGCTTGTGTATCTAAAACAAATAATTCTGCTCAGGAAAATAAAAGCTAAAAGGGATTTATTTTCTCTGTAGCACATCTGAATATTTATCAGGAGTAGGGTTTTAAAAAAAAAATAGATATTGATGTTCTTTTTTATTCCTCTGTGGGTCATACAAGCAGAGGTTTGTCTGAATCAAGGACCTCTTACACTCCCTGGTACCAAACGCTGGCCCTCCTGCTGTTCTTAGTCAAAATAATGAGACCCAGTTTTATGTTAAAGACAGAAGCAGAAACGCTCTGTCCACACTGACAGACATGGTTTAGAAAGGAAAGTGTTTTAATTGTTCAAACAATTAAATATAAACATTACAAATATTTCAACATTTTTAAAAATGTATTTATTAAGAAGGTTGATAACATGAATGTAGAAATCTGTCTTTTATAAAAGAGGGAGAAGAAAACTGGAGGCCAACAAAAATAAGATTTTATTAGTTTCAGGTTAGTGCGGACAGGTCGTTGGTCCAACACAGGGCTAACTACACACACACACACACACACACACACACACACACACACACACACACACACACACACACACACACACACACAC
>JAVKLF010000033.1:4967681-4979691 GCA_034783495.1 Millerichthys robustus
CACACACACACACACACACACACACACACACACACACACACACACACACACACACACACACACACACACCACACAAACCTGCAGGGTTTTGTGAGGTTCAGTCAGCTGAACATGAATGTTTTTGAACCTCAGAAATAAAACAATGATCAATTCACTTCCTGTTTGATTTGTTTCGTCAAAAATCATTAAAATTTCACAAATAACAGAAAACGTTTGTGACACTTTATTTAGAAAAAACAAAAGTTATACAACAATAACTAATAATTTATCTGTTAACCTTACTGTCCACTTCTTATTACAATTTAATTAAAATTCATTGTATAAACCTTTATTTACAATTTATTCTAAATAAAAACTGACACAACAGAACATCACAAAATGAGGCAACTTAGTATAAGTTAAACTACAATAGATTATAAATAAAACATTAATATTATTCTTATCACAGAAATAGTTATTTGAAGAATGCATTTTGCCCGCCACTTTTACTGTCAGAGTTTAAACCAAGACCATCTTCTCAGCTCATTAAACTTTAAAAACTACAATGTAATTATTCCAATGCTGTGACATTCCTTATGATCTTAGGGCAGGCCTGTTCAACAGGTGGCTCCTGAGCTGAATTTGGCCCTTTTTAACATTTCTTTGGGCCCCACAAAGCTGCCAGAATCCCAAAGTGACCTGCCTGAATGATAATAAGTCCCAAAAATATAAGAGCTGCTTCTAAACCTTCATTAAGTCTGCTTCTGTCTGTGGTAAACCATGACTACACAGAGGGGTTGTATGTAAACATGTCACCTGTAAGCAGGAATCTGATTGGTCTGTCCACCTGAGCTGTGAAAGACAGGAAGGCTGTAGGACAGAGGTGGTAACAAAGTGTTAAAATGTCTCGTTCAACACTGAAACAGCGACTGGAGTTTAATGATGTTATCATTAGAAATAACCAAACCTTGAAATAAAGAACAATCTAATGAGATATGACAGGATGTCACATTCAGTGTGTGTTGTAACACTCTCAGCTACTACCCAGTAAATCTGTACAACCGACTGACTCACAGCCATGTTTGGATGGGCTATTGTCTGTGTGGCAGCCATCTTCAGTGGATTGACTCATTAATCAGCTGTAGATTATCATTCAGTGAATATTTCCTGAAATTTTCTTTAAAATCCATCCAGTGGTTCATGAGAAATTTTTGCTAAAAGTACAGACATGAGTAAAAACCTGAACACACTGCCTTAAGGAAATAAAAACAGTGATCTGATGATCAGAAGGTAAAAAGTTTTACTGCACTTTGTGCTTCATTTTCCTAATGATACCTTTTGTTTAGTACTTTTGTAGTTTGATCTTAGTGACATCATAGTTTGTGTGGATGATTGGATTGTAGCTGAAAGTATTTCAAAAGAATGGATGATTGTGATGGGATTCTAATCTTTCATCTCTCTGATCATCAGCTCTTTGTGATGTTAAATGAAACCAGGGTGGATGATCTATCAATCTGAGGATCATCCTGGGATTAGCCGTAGTCTCAGTGTTAAAGCTGCTCATTAATATGCAGGAAGTGGAGTTTCTCCTGAAGAACTGGGTGTGAATAACAGCAGCCCTAACTGTGACAAGGATTATAATCAGAGGAACAATTGGACTAAAATTAGATGAAACAACTCCGTTTGGGACAGGAGCAAATAGGAACATTTTGTCAATTTTATAGTTATATAATTTCACATTCAATTTACAAACTTTCATTAATTTCTGTGTTTTTTTTTTTTACTTTTCTGCCATCATGATTTTTTTTCTTGCTGCTGAAAGATAAAAATAGATGTTTTTTGTCTGTCTGTTAGTAAAATATACCACGAAACACTGAATGAACTGTAATAAAACTTTTATATAAAGTCTTTCATGGTTTAACTAAAGACACATTGTTATTTCTCATCATCAAATGAATCTGTCTGTAACTCTGGGAGAAAAGAAACTCAGACTTTCTTTTTATTTAATTATTTTATAGAGCCTTAAAAACCTGAAACCTGACTGAAGGGACCACTACTGTTAGCAAAATGATCATTTTTTTCACTTTTCATGATTTGTGTGATCAATTGTCAGAAAACATTTTACCTGAAGTTATTTGATGTTGAAATGAGGTTTTAACAGAAGAGGTGAGAGGATCTGGAGGAGTTCCTCCCCCGTCCTGAGTGGACATTCCTGTCTTTACGGTGTGGATGTGCTTGTGGAGGACAGGCAGACGCTTTGGGCTGAGGTGGGCTGGGGGTTCTGCCCAGACTCACTGGAGCCTGGCTGCAACAGCCTGAATGGGAATTCTTAATGACTGCAGTTGTGAAAACTGATGGGGGGCGGGGGATGCTTTGATCCTCAGGCTTAGATGAGCTGGGAGGTCTGCTATAAATACAGACAGAACCTCCTGGCCACTACAACCACCTGCAAACTCCTGAGCTGAACTTACCTTGTCTTCACCAAACTTATGACTCAGCAGCCATGAGGCAACGTTTCTCCATCGAGTGGATGGCCCAGAGCAGCCAACCTGTAAAACCTGAGACCTCCACGTCCACTGGACCTGCATCCTGGGGGACATATCCAGAGCCTCTGTCCACGGAACCTGGGACCTCGACAACAGCTGGACCTGCAGCCTGGGGGACTTATTCAGGGTCTACACCTGGGACCTGTATGACCACTGGATCTGCAGTCTGGGGGACACTTGCAGAGACTCTGTCCACAGAACCTGGGACCTCCTCAGCAGCTGGACCTGCAGTCTGGGGGACACGTTCAGAGACTCTGCCTGGTTTTTACTGCAGACAAAATTCAGAACCGGATCATCGAGACCTTGACACATTCAGGCCCAACAACCCGCCCCAATTGTCTGCCAGCGTTCAAGGTAATTTATGATATTAAATTAATGATCCACTCTCTTTTCAGTGGGTTTATTTGGAGTGTTCCTGATTAGTCAGTATAAAGATTCAGAGATAACAGTAATGGAGTCATGTTGTGTATCTATTAAGGTGTGCTCTGAGATTTGTACATGATCTAAACATTAGAACCACAGACTGGGTCCATTTAAGGTTCTGATTTACACAGAATCAACAGATGGTAGAACAACAAGTTATCACTGGAAACAACATACTACCAGTAATATAAAATGTCAGGTAGAGTAATTGTTAGAAGTAAAAGATTTTCTTAAAAATTGACAAAATTTTCATCACCTGCTAGGTGTATAACTAATTATATTTTATAGTGAATTAATCCAACAGTTAAATGAATATGTCTGCTCAGACACTTGAGCTGAAACCTGTGGTAAAGTGTTTTTGCACTGCAAGGCCCTGCCCGGGTCGGCCCGGGCAGGGCTAGATTCAAACCTAGGTTCAGAGCGTTTGCATTTGGGCTTATGGCATAATTTCTGGAACCCAGATAAATCTGGTTCCAGTCCAGCCAGGCAGCTCGGCCCGATTTGAGCAGCCATCAGCTACTGCTCATTGATTGGTAAACTGAGCGGGGGGTTACATCACACAGATAAGAGTAACTTCACATGAATCATTTGCAGCGGCTGTTTTTTTTTTTCACGAGTTTGACTACACAACAACGGCACTCTGCTCAATGCAAACACAACCAGTAGTAGCTGAGAGTCGTTCACAACACGTACTGTGGGAGCAACACCTTGTGGTTCTGAACGGGACTGTATCATTTTTCAAGGTTTGAACAAACTGATCTTCATTTTTCAACACAAGATGGTCTAAACCTCGGGCGTGAAGGCCAGTCGATGTGCATTTCTTCAAGAAGGTCTTTACCTTTAAAGGTTTGGTTCAGGAAACAGTCTAAGCTGTTAGCTTAAATCTTTTCTCTCATTCTTTAAACTGAGATGACTCTGACTGCTGTAGGTAAAATACTGACTACTCATAACAGCTCCAAACAAACCCATATCAACAGAAACTCTGCTCAGAGACAAGTATCAGTGCTGACTAACGGTCCATGAGTGGTTCTGTTTGCTAAACTGGATTTCTTTGTCTCTCAGTGACACAAAGCGGTTTCAGCAGCGGGACCGAAGAGGAGACCTCTGGGTATGAGAGTGAAGGGGGTCAGGTTCTGTCACCCTCCACCCACACCGACTGCACCTCTACCTCGCCTCCGTCACCCCCAGTGGGCAGGAGGCCTCGGACCGCTTTCACAGCAGAGCAGATCCAGAACCTGGAGAGTGCCTTCAAAAAAAATGCTTACCTGGGAACCCAGGACAAGATGGAGCTTTGCAAGAAGCTCAACCTCTCAGACAAACAGGTAACAACTAGTTCACTTAGACCACAAACAGGGACTACTAACTAAGTCCCACATTGTTGTCCCTAGATTAACTTTACATATTAAAATATGCAGTGATTCTGAAACAGTCTTTTCATTTTTATAAATTGATTTTTGTGAAGTACTTAGGTGCTTATTTTATTAGAACACCGTATGATCCACTAAATTTAATAAAACATTCAGAAAATAATTGTTGGATTAATTTAACAGCTCATTAACCAACACAGTTCAAGATGGCTGCCACATCCAGCTAAATATTAGGAAACAAAATGGCCATAATTCTGTTAATTTGACAGATGTTGAGCTAAAGTTTAAAGTAGCTTAACATTATCTTCAGCACATATTCTGGCATCCAGTTAAAATAAGTTGTAATATTTATTGTACCTTTTCTGTAAATGGCCATCACATCTTTTATATTAATAATAAAAAGTCAATTTTCTCTACTGTCAGATCAGAAACTGGTTCCAGAACCGGAGGATGAAGCTGAAGAGGAGTGTGCAGGATGCTTTGGCTCACGCCTGCCAGGCCAACATGGCCTCTCACTTCCTGTCTTACACTGAGTTGCAGGCGTACCGGGCCGGGCCCTACACTCGGTACCACTCTGCAGCAGCTGAGGCCCCCGCCTCCTACCTTCATCCTCACAGCCTTCAGTACACTTCCCCTCGGCCCGGCACCTCCGCTTTGTCCCTGGACTCCTTCTACCTGTCCCACAGTCTCCCTGGAACCATGCTGACTCAGGTCAGGGGAGCGTACCCAACCTACCCTCAGTACTTCTGATGGTTTGGGGACCAGCAAAATTCTTTTCCAGATCATTAGAACCATGATGATCCTGACGCTATGTGCACACCACTCGGAGCTCCCAGGGTGCATCACAAGTGTCCGGTCTGAAACAGAGTGTATTTGGAGGTGAACCTCTCCATGCTCTCCCCCTCCAGGAACTTCATGGCTCTCCAGTGGATCTTTCCACAGTTCTCCGGCTGACCGAGGGGTCCCAGCTCCTCCTGGATGTACTGCAGCCACAGATCATCATCTGAAGCTTAAAGACCTGAACCTGAAACAGGCTGGTGTGCAATAACTGAAGGTGTCTGTACAGTTTGGTGTGTTTTTATTGACTGTGAAAATTCATGAAAATAAAAATAATTAAATAAATGTTTTTTGTCTTCTCTGTAAATGCATTCACTCATCTGCTCACTCAAACCCAAGAACTGTAACGTTAGATAATATAAGTATTTATAAGGAAAGTTCAGAGATCAATTGTGGTGTAAGACAGCAAAGTATCTGTTTTAGATTACTTGTCGTGAAGTTTTAAAGTAAAATAAAAATGCTCAGCATCACAAAATGTAAATTAGTAAAACCAGGAATTTGGTCCCGTGATAAAAATGACCCGTTGACATTTAGTAAAAATTCTTAATATTGTTTTGAATATTTAAAACCCTGAGAGAGTTCAGAGCAACAACAATTAATATGCCAAAAAAGCTTAATAATTTAAGGTTAAACAACTTAGATCAAGTAGATCATTTCAAATAATAACAATATTGAAGAAAAAAATAGCTAAAACATAACTCAAAATATTAATAAAAAGACTTTCAGTGACTGAAAGGGAGTAGAAACATGAGATCCTGGGACTGCCTATGCAGTAATATTTAATACTACCCAGTATGAAGAAAACACAGTTTATTTACATATGTATCTGCCTTTATACACATGTCTGCGCAAATATACAGTATGTATATATTTACTTGTGTACTACATAGCTCCTGTGGTATTTCAAAAGTTTTTTCCTTGAACTAAATACTTTTAAAACTCCTTAGTTACTGCCTGTTACCAAAGGTGGAGACAGGCAATGATGTTTTTGCCCGTTTGTGCGTTCATGTGTCAGTCAGTTAACAAAGTATATCATGGACCACTGAGGGAGTTTTATTGAACCTTTCAGAGAGTTTGTAGTCAGTTCAGTTCAAGATAACTGCCACAGCTAATTAATATTAACCATCACTCCATTTTTAGAAATTTTGACATCCATTTTCATTCCTACGCAGACGACACTCAGATCTATCTTCAGTTAAAACACAATCATTCGTCTTCCCCGAAACCACTGTTTGACTGCTTCAATGAGGTAAAAGCGTGGATGGTTTCAAACTTTAAAAATTTCCTTCCATCCATCCATTATCTTAACCCACTTCTTCCCCTCAGGGTCACGGGGTCACTGGTGCCCTTATCCAGCAGTCACAGTGCGAGGGGCGGGGGACACCCTGGACAGGTCACAAGTCCATCACATGGTAACTGTGAAATTTCATGTTTAAAATTTTGGGGGGTAACATTTGATGCAAATTTTAATTTCGCGAAACAGATTACCTCTGAAATTTAAAGATTCATTTTTTAACCGCGGGCGGCTCTTATCTAAAGTAAATTCATTTTTAATTTTCAAAGACTTTGAATGTGTGATCCATGCTCTTATAACATTGCAACTTGATTACTGTAACATACTCTGTATATTGGTGATAGTCAAACTGGCCTCTCACGTCTTTTAACACGAACAAAAGAAAAGCGAGACCATATGTCCCTGGTGCTGGCTTCCCTTGACCTATAATGCTCTGAATGTTGTGGCCCCTGAATACCTGTCTGACCTCCTGCAGCCTTGTGTGCCCTCCAGATCCCTCAGATCTGTTGATCATTTACTCTTAGTTGTCCTGTGGTCCAAACTAGTCCACAGAGGTGATAGAGCTTTTTCAGTTGTGGCTTCTAGACTGTGAAACCAGCTACCCCTTCACATCCGACAGGTTTCAACTCTTGGTGATTTTAAATCTCATCTTAAAACACACTTGTTTTCAAAAGCTTTTAAATCAGCATAAGAATTGACTTTTCCAATTCTATGGTTTGTTTTTATGGTTTTATCATATCTGTTTTTATTGTTCTTATGAGCTTGCATTCAGTTTGTCTTTTTGTTCGTAACTTGTGAAGCACTTTGGCCAATGAGTTGTTTTTAAATGTGCAATTTAAATGTGTTGTTTTTAAATGTGCTAAAGTTGATTTGCTCACATAAAGGCCCTGTGATGGACTTGATACCTGTCCAGGGTGAACCCCGGCCCACGCACTGTGACAGCTGGATATGGGCACCGGGTAACAGAGGATGGATGGATGATCACATAAACAGCTGGAACTCTAAAATTGATGTGATAGTAGAGAGTCGTTGGGTTATTTGACCCAAACAGATAAACCTTTAGTTCCCTGCACTGTGGCTAAAGCTATAAAAAAGAATCCTTCACAAAAAGTATATGTGAAGCAATAAAGCATTAAACAGTTGCAGTTTTATTCAGCTGACTGAAGAGGAGATCCAGTCTAAACCCTGACTTATATCGCCCCCCTGTGGGCAAAACTTAACAATGCAACAACATTGTAGTCCAGCCTTTACTGATTTAAACCCATCAGTGATGATGTGTTTACAGAGTGTTCAGCAGTAACTATTTTTCCACTACCTCTTAACCTGTGTGTGTGTTAACAGGTATAAAAAGAAGTATGTTTTAATACGCATTTTTATACCTAGCAGAAGGAATGTAAACAAAAAACATAAAGACAAAAGTTCCTGGAATATTGAAAACTTTCAGTGCCTCACAAGTAAAGATTTAGCCATCAGGCTAAAAAAAAGTCAGAAATAAATAGCGCCTGTGTCCGGGCCAATGAATAAACGGAACTAAAGCAAGTAGGTGAAGTTGCAAAAATCCAAGGACCAATAGAATCACCGTAACCGTGTGAATTTTTCAGAGTGGCGAGTATTTGGGCCAATCACAGCACTTCTACTGTGAGCGTGAAGGGAGGGCTCGAGCTCACGCAACTACGCAGAAGAGGAGGGCAGAAGCCGAATGGTGGAGCTGAAGATGGCGGATGGAGACAGTGGGAGTGAGCGCGGTGGAAGTAGCGGTGGAGGAGGCGGCTTCCAGCACTATCAGAGAGACCAGGAGACCCAGGAGCTGGCGTCCAAGCGCCTCGACATACAGAACAAGCGCTTCTACCTGGATGTCAAGCAGAACAGCAAGGGCAGGTTCATCAAGATCGCCGAGGTGGGGGCCGGGGGCTCCAAAAGTCGTTTGACCCTCTCGTTGTCCGTGGCGGCGGAGTTCCGTGACTACCTCGGGGATTTCATCGAGCACTACGCCCAGCTGGGGCCTAGCACTCCGGAGCAGATAGCCCAGTCTACCGCGGGGGACGACGGCGGGCCCAGGCGAGCCCTGAAGAGTGAGTTTCTCGTCCGGGAAAACCGCAAATACTATCTGGACTTAAAGGAGAACCAGCGGGGTCGGTTCCTGCGGATCCGGCAGACCGTAAACCGCGGACCTGGCTTTGGAGTCGGGGGCCCTGTAGGTGGCATGCTGGCCGGCCAGACCATTGCCCTGCCGGCGCAGGGGCTGATAGAGTTCAGGGACGCCCTGGCTAAACTCATCGATGATTACGGCGGGGACGACGAGGAGCTGGCTGGGGGCACGGCCGCAGGGGGCTACAGCGAGCTCCCCGAGGGCACCTCCATCATGGTGGACTCCAAACGGTTCTTCTTCGACGTGGGCTCCAACAAGTACGGGGTGTTCCTGCGCGTGAGCGAAGTGAAGCCCAGCTACAGGAACTCTATCACCGTCCCGTTCAAAGCCTGGAGCAAGTTCGGAGGAGCTTTCTGCAGATACGCCGAGGAGATGAAGGAGATCCAGGAGAGGCAGAGGGACAAGATGTACGAGAGAAGAGAGGAGTCCGAAGGGGACGACGTGGACGACGACTGACTGAGTCCAGCAGCTGGTGGTCCGGCTACAGGACACATTAGGGGTATTTTGCATAAAAGGGGGGGAAGCAGAAATGACAGATACAGTGCATGACAAATCTTAGCCTACTAAAAGTGTTGTGGAGATTTAAAAAAAAAAAGTACATGTGCAGGGAATTATTGGTGTTTTTATAATCTTGTAGGGTGGAGGGTTGGAGTGGTTTGAATTTCTGAAAGTGAAAACATTTCTAATTGGTGAGAAAACCGAGTGAGTTATGCCTTTTTAAAAATGAAGGAAAAACAGCAAATTGGTTTGTAAAAGTAGAAAATCCAAACTGTTTCCAGCCTAGGTTCTGTTCAGCTCGGAGACCTGGGCAGGGCCAGTCCAGGTCTCTCTCCTTGGGGGGTGGGGTTGGGGGCTTCAGTTTGTGGGAGTCCTGTAAATTGGTGGGAGGAATCTGAGCACAGATGCTTTAGATGGACAGACGGACAGCTGTCAAACATCTGCAGGCCATTAATCGAAAAGATTACCCAGAATGTCAGGGGGATTATCTGTAAACCCAATCCTGGGCCTGATGGATGGAAGGAAAGCTTCGACTCCTGCAGTCAGCGACAGCTCAGGTCAGCTGCTTTATGTTATACATACAATCTGAAAAAAGCAGAATTCACTTGGTGCGTTTTCACACCGGAGCATCCCAGGTGTTTAAGAACGATACGGAGCAGACCTCTCCTGGGACAGAACACATATTTTATCACAGGACTTATGATTTTCCACAGAAGAAGGGTCCAAATGTGTGGCAGTGGGCCAGAGATCCCAGCCACGTGTCACGACCCGGGACACAAACCCACTGATTGATGCTTTCCTTCTTTTTTCTTATTTTGTTTCAAAAGAGAACTATATTGAAATTAAATTGTACTTATAGAAAATATATCCGTGAGCAAACCAGCAGAAGATATTTTCAGATACTAATAAAAACCAAAATGTATTGTCTAAAGAGATTTCAACAGTAAAAATAAAAAAAGTAAATTTCTTAAAACAAAGGTGACTCCAACTTCCAGATTATTTTTCATGTTGTTCCTCCCAGAGTTAACCTTATTAAAATAATTTGAACACATTCGGTGGTGTCATTTTCTACTTTTTAAAGCTTTGCTTTTGTGTTAATCTGTGTTTGAACTCTAGGTAAAATTTGGATATTACTGCCTTGACCTTTGACCTTATTCAGCTAATGATGCTGTAAACGTTCTGCTTCTTCTGGTCCAGATTACCACAGCTAATCGTGGACCTGGTCCACATTATTATATAGGAAGTCCTCCTAGACCAGGTACAATATTCTGCAGATAATCCTGAACCAGGTCCAGATTACCCCAGGTAATCCCAGACCTGTTCAGGGTTTTTCAACTTGCAGGTCCCTGTAAGAAAGATTTTCCTGAGCAGACACATTAGTCATAAATCCATTGTTCATACATTTTTTTTCTTTTGAAGTTGGATTAATCTACAGCAACGCATTCAGGAAAAATAACCTGAAACATTTTTCAAGTTTATAAAACATCCTGAAGAAGGTTTTGTTTGTTTTAACGTGGAAACTTTATTTTTTCCACCAAAATATGTAAAGATCTTAGTTCTGAAGAAGTAAATCTAATTTCCTTGTTTAGAGCGTTTATTTTTGCTTAGCTGCTAACGTATGAGAATAATAGACTCCTTTGATAATTGTCTTTTATTCACCTTAAAGTCCAAAAGCTGGAGGAAAAAACTAAATAAGGTTAAAAATTCAGAATTAATAACGCCAAAAAAGAGCAGCAATATCATTTATATGTATTTAGCATTAGCTGATTAGATTTTTTCCTCATAGCATTCAGTTCCAGCTTTAGTTTTTGTCCCACACCTGCTGTCACCATTTATCTGGGCTTTGACCAACACCAGAGGTGGACTGGTTTGTCCTCCTTTACAGGATCTGTCTGGTGTAGACAGTGTGAAGACACCTGAGCGTTTATGTTTGAGAAGTTTAGAAGTTAATTTGTTTGAGAAGTTTAGAAAAAAGAACCACGAGGGAGCGCAACGTTGTTTCAACTCCAGATGAGCTCTGCCTGGTGCCATATTTAACAACCTTTATTAGATTCCACCAGGCATTACAAAGTATGCAGATTAGGAACTTTTTGACTTTCCATAATCATTTTAAAATGTTTACATTTTGTAAAATATAAAGAAAAGTCTTTCATTGGAAGCTGAATTAGTTTTATTTTTTTCTGATAATTTTTCTTACCAGGCAACCTGCACACTCCATGGAGGTTGTTTGCACCACGTTTTCCTCCTACATTTGTCTTTTTAAAGACTGTTTTACACTAAAACAGTTGTTTTTTGAGTCTGAGTCAAGGCGATGAGTCCCTGCTGCCTCATCCCTCCATTCATCTGAAGAAAGCTTGTGTGGAAGTGTTCGGAGAACTTGTGTGATTCTGGTGAAGAAAGCGGGAAGAGTTCAGAGTAATTTGACTCCCTCCTCCAGTGGTATCCTGCTGTTGGAACTCATTTGCTGCCTCTTCTGTGGGTTGGTTTGGCAGCTGCTGGGCAGCCATGCGTACGCCGTGAGGGTGCGCTGACAGGCGTGCTTGGCTATTTTAATGTTGGAGGCCTCAGCAGACATGACATTCCTGGACCCGGAGTCAGCTGTGCCATGAGGACCACGTTACTTGGGGGACAGTCGTACAAGAATCTGATTGTGCTGAGCTCTACTCTCAAACACCGGATTTCCTTCTTGAGTTAAAATTTGGTAACTGATGGCGCAAAACCTGTTTTTAAAACTTAACTTCTGGAGTCAGTCCTGTCTGAGTAACTACTGACTTATGTTGACTAACACAAACTGTTCGAGAGATTGTTCAAGTACTTTAGGTCTAATATACATATGGCTGTCCATCCATCCATCCATCCATCCATCCTCCTCTTGTTCCAAAGTCAGGTTTTGAGGGCAGCGTGAGACAAACATGGT
>JAVKLF010000033.1:4990839-5005574 GCA_034783495.1 Millerichthys robustus
TTATTTATTTATTTATTTATTTATTTATTTATTTATTTATTTATTTATTTATTTATTTATTTATTTATTTATTTTAACCTGTCCTGTCCAACATATATGCATTCAGTGAGATTAAACTGATATTTCTCAATGCCTCGACATTTATTTCTCTACAACAGGAGGGATTTGAAATGATTCTGCTGTTGCAGTCTTTATTACTTTGAGCTTGAAGTCACCAGACAGCGAAGGCTGAGGGCGACACAAAAGGAAAAGACAACAGGGAGAGAGCCTTCTGCCATCTTGACCAGAACCTCCTGGAAGGAGAGCTTCTGTACGGCAATCGGATATTTGTGCTTATAAAAGGACAAATAACAAATGGAGTACATTTTAAACTACTACCAGAAAAAAAAACAGAAGGCTTTATAAAAGTTTACAGTTAGTTTAACAGATAATAAGTGAGAAGAGATTTAAAATATTTTATTAAAAAAACAACACAATCAAAAGCTAAACATGCCTTTGTTTTTAAAATAAAACAAACAGAGCTTAAACAAAGACGTCTTTAATTTGTAGGACTATCCTTGTACAAGTTTCTCCACCAGATAATAAAGACGCTAAAAGTGTCTTCAAAAAGAGAATTTAATGAATTACACTGAAATAACAGCTTTCTACCTGTATGTCTACAGAAAACTATAATCTGATGGCGCCATCTAGTGGTTCTGATCAGAAAGTTCAAGAGTTCTAGCTCCTGTTGGCCTGCAGATAGTGATAGTGAGGCCTAATCATCGTTAATGACCTTGAAACATCTGCTCCGTCCATCAGTTTTCTGACACATCTCCACCGACTCGTTGGTCCCATCGCAGGAGGTGCTGATGAACCAGCCCGGGTACTTCACAGACTCAAACGTGGTCAGACACAATCCTTCCACTTTTTTGGTGAACAGGAAGCGATTTGTGTTTTCATTCTCACAAATCTCTTTTAAATCCTCCAAACTGCATCTCTGACAGAGACAGGAAGAACAAAATGTATTTATTCTGAATTCCTTCAGGAATCAAAATGAATCGTTTTCTGTCATTTGTTACAGAATGTGTAAATTCTGCCCAACTATGTCTGTCTACGACGTGGTTGTGGAGAAATTCTGTCCCACTCTGTCATGCAGTGTTTGTGGTTTTCACTGTGCATCGTGGACAGACATCTTTACTTTGGTCTTATGTGTCCAAAGGACAGAAGTCCTGTGGTCCAGATCAAACTGCTGCCAGGCTATTTTCACACAGAGTTAAACTTCTTCATTCTTTGTCTAATAAAGGGAAGAGTTTTTCCACACACCTTTTCTTTACCGACTTTGTTTTTTTAAATATATTATGTCATAAAGAAATCTGTTGTGGGGTTTATTTAAATTGGAGATTTAAATAATTTTACAACGTGGTAAAGACCAAATTTTTTCTATTTTTTTTTTTTTGTAAAGTATTAATTCTGTCTCTGTCTAATGAAGCTGTTTAACGTCTTTTAAATCAGGGGGGTCTAGTTCTGGTCCTGGAGGGCCAATATCCTGCCTGTTATAGAGAGTTATCTGCTCCAACCCCTGATCTGAATGAACAGGTGATTAACAAGCTTCTGTAGAATCTGAAGCGGTCATTCAGTCACTGAACCAGGTGCTGTGGAGCAGAGAAACAGGTCGAACCTGCAGGACCAGGACTGGACAGCCCTGTTTTAGATTGATGACATTTGGACTTAATTTAGTGCTCACCTCCAGATGTAGCTCCGGTTTGTCTGCAAACAAGGAGCAGGAGATGTGCACTTCTTGACCGATGGACAGGAGAACGGTCAACCCGTCACCATCACAGTTGCAGGTGGGGTAGTATCTGAACATTTCAAACTTCACTGCGGGGGGAGTAGAATCAAAATGAGATTCAAGGAAACTTCACAGCTGACATTAAACATGTTAATATTTAACAAGAAGAATAATGTTTTGTTGTTTTTTTTACCTTTGAGTTCTTGGTAATCCTTTCTCACAGTGATGGCCTGCAGCTTCAGCTCTCCTGGGTTCAGAGTTAAATATTTGTGCAAGAAGTCCCGCATCATGAACTCCCTCATGCTGTTGGAACGTTTGAAGGTGACGTTCTTCTCTCCGGTTAAGTCTTTTCTCTCTGTCTTCACTGTGATTTCTGTGGAGATGATGAGCAAACTTGATCAGAGGCTTTCAGAGGAGGAGACACATCCGACGTTTCTGTTCGAGTTAACAACAAACTGCGTCTCAAAGAGCTGGTTAAAAGCAAACTAGTTCAATGAGATAATAAAAACATCTGCAGCAGACTGCAAAACCTGGTCGGACCTTGTTCTTATAGCACAATTCTTCAAGAAGATATTCTTGAAGAATTGTGCTATGTTTGATCAAGTTCATGAAGCCTGCATCACTACAAATATGTTTAAATGTCAAGTTCATATTAAAGGTTTCTGAAACCCCGAAGTCACATTTTAATTAAAGTACTGAGTACTTTTTTCTGCATTTTAAAGACCCTTTATGTCAGCATTGTGGCACCTTCTTATCAGGATATGAGATGTTGAGAATGTGCAGGTAAAATCTGAAACTTCTACTCCAATGTTTCTGATGCAGGAGAAAAAAGTTCAGCTGTTGTCCTGAAGATTTTCATCTTTAGATCCTTTAACCGTGATAAATGACTGTTTTATAACGTTTGATAACTGTTGACCAAGCCTGGACTGTCCTGGTGTTTCTGTCCTTCTCAATGGAGGAGATTTGTGCTCCCATAGGCCTACATCTGTAATCTTTTACCAGTTAATAATAAAAGTTTGATTCAGTTTCCCAGACACCTCAGCTCTACTTACAGCTGTTTAGTTAAAACAAAAAGGCTTGATTTTACTTTTAGTGAATAGGTTTTTACAAAAACTCTCAGAATCAGTTTTGATTATTAATCTGAAGCTGCTGCCATGGACAGATTCCTTTTGTTAAATAACAAATGTATGTATTTTGGATGTTCGTGTTTTTCCACCATCCCCCAAAGGTGCTGCGCCACCCTCTGCTCCCTTACATCCCGCGGGGTTGTCCTTCCCTCCCTCTGGGACCAACCTTCTATCACACGGTCCATGATGGCGCTGCAGAGCTTTTCTTCTCTCAGGTCAGAACCGCTGCAGGTGAGAGCTTTGTTTATCTTGTTCACCACCAGCACCAGGTTCACCACACACTTCATGGTCCTCCGGTTACGAGAGACCTCCAGCTGCAGACCCTCATCAAGGTCAAAGGTTTCCTCCTGCACAGGTTGATCAGGAACGTACAGCTGGTGTTATGTTGGGTGGAAATGTTGTAATCGAAAAGTGGGTTTCCTCCTTCGTCAAAAGCAGAACAAATGAAAATATTCTACTATAATATTATAGTCTTACCTTGTCAAATAGTGAAGTTTCATTTTCAGTTGAACTGAAGTATAAAAACATTAAGAAAAGCATTAACTGAGGTTTTACCCTGTTGATAAAAAAGACAAAAATCTATGATCTATCACACAATGGTGTCTGAAAGAGTTTGAAATGGACCTGAGGTAAATTCTTATTTTATTAATTTACTAAAACTTATAATAGAAACAGGGAGAAGTCTAACTAAAGCTGCTGTGGCTGTAAAGACACCAGAGACAAGGTTTAAACTTGCAAACAGTATTTTTACAGTAACTGTAGCATGGCACCATTACAAAATAAAATGTCTCACATCCATTATTTTAATACGTCTCTTCTGTCCCACACTGTCACTGCAGCGTCCTCTACTGACAACAGGTGGTAACACCAACGCAACAGAAATCCATTCATTATCTTAACCCTCTTCTTCCTTTCAGGGTCACAGGGGTCACTGGTGCCCATATCCAGCAGTCGTGGTGCGAGGGGCGGGGGACACCCTGGACAGGTCGCAAGTCCACCACAGAACAGAAATACATGATTTATTAAACCTGCTGTGTTATTTGTGTTATATTGGCTGTACTGTGCCTCAGATGCTGCAGTGTGCGCAATAAAATGAAAACTATCCCACTTTAATAGAAATAAAACATTTACTCCAGCTTAGCAGCTTTAAAAAGTCAACATAAATTATCAATCTTTGTTAAACAGGTCTATTTCAGCTGTCATCCTGCCTTTTTTTTTTCTTTGAGTAAATATTCAGAGAAGGTTATTTTACCTCTCTGAATCTTTCTCCAAATGCAGCTTGCATTACAATATTTGCACGCTGATTAAAGTTTTTCTCTGAACTCTGGAGGTGAAAATGAGAGCTCACCTCTACATTCATCTCTGCACACACCGTACAACCACTGGGTGCAGCAGGTGATCTAAATATGTGGTGTGATGCATGTTGTGGTTGATTAAATCATCAAAACTTTAAAGTATCACATCGACACTCAAGATCTATGTGCAACAAAAAGTTAACAAAACAAACAGAAATTAAACTAATAAAACCCTTTTGGTCACTGACAGAAGGAGCTACTCATGCAGCTCTGGAGTGGAGAGTTGTGGACCCGAGTCCTACAGGAAAACTCCTTGCAGCACCGCACTTTCCTGCATCTGGATCAGTTGCATCCTTGCTGGCAGTCAGAATAGCTCACATGAAATTCTCCTTTCAATCAGGAGGTCCGCACCAATTTTGCGCCTGTTATCATTGGCGAACACAATTTTAGTAAATTAATAATTTGTGTTTCTGTGAATGTATCAGCTCTTATTGACTGGTTTGTTTCAGAAACAGTCAGGATGTTGGGTAATAGAACTGCATCAACGTTGTTTTCCCCCAAGTTCAAGGAAATAACAAAAAATACAGAAAAAGCACCTGCTGACACAAACAAAACTATTATGTAAACATCTATATTTAAAACACTTTCTGTCTACAGATTTATGAAACTAGAGCAATTTATTTAACTTGAGTTGTTTTAGGAAAAATCAGTTTATAAACTATACTAATTTAGTTGTAACATAGTGATTTTAGTGCTTTTTGTTTTGTGATAAGATTAATTTAAATGAGAAGTGAAACATGTTGTCTTCATCCGTTCCATTTTTCAGGATACAGAACAGCATTGTGTATATTTATAATAAATAATCCTGGTTTAATAAACCAAGTTTTCATGAACTCACCAGTCAACAGGCAGAAGCAGATCAAAGTCTCCCATCATGCAGAAAAAGAGGATAAAGTATTAGAAGTTAGATGCTTCTCTTTCTGAGATTTAAAGGTGACAGCCACCTCATGTGACTGGGTTCTGCTTTTAAACAGCAGCAGCATCACTTCCTTTTGAAAAATGAACTTTCTTCCCCCATGGTTTCCAAAAACACATAGATGTGGTTCAGTGGGCTGATGGAAAAACACCAAACAGTGTTTTGTAGGTCACATGATCAGTTCAAAGCTGCTGTGAACGTTGAAATAATTTATACGGCTTCATACAAGGAAAGAGTTTTGTTGGACCTGAAAGTCTGAATCATTAAGATTCTGGTTCAATTCTCTTTTCTGTAGATTTGATAAGGTTTTCTGGCACAGATCCAGATTTAACCTGAAAACCGAAGCTTATAGTTTGAGTCGGGTCAATGTTTACTTGTTTTTACACGCAGAAACAGTGTTGATGTGTTCAAAAGGTTCTGTTGGACCTCATCATTATGTCCCATTCAACAGTCCAAGTGTTGACTGGAGGTGAAGCTGAAGAATTTGGAGGTAGAGCCGCTTCTCCATTATTCCATCCCCTTTGTGCAACAAAGCATGGTGCTACCACCACCGTGTTTAACAGTTGTTCTAAGGTACATCTTGTTATTGGGACTAAATGTCTCCAGAAGACGGTTGGTTTGTCCACTGAGCTTGAAGGCATCGCCTTTGGTGGCGGAGCTTCTTTTGAGGTCTGGACCCTGTGGACAGGTGTTCTGGTAAGTTCTGGTTCATGACAGGACTGAGTTGTAAAAATAAACCCAGAACCAGAACCTGGACCCAGATTGCAGTCTGGACACGAGGATCTTTGTAAAACAAAGTTGTTCATTAAACTGAGTAAACGAAGAGCTGACATGGCAGACAACAACTCAGGAGAAGAGCCACAGAAAGTGTGCGATCTACAGAACGGACAGAATCTACAGAACGGACAGATTCTACAGAACGGACAAGACTAAAGGACAGAAATCACACCTGGCAGGGAGACAAACCTGTTCAGTCTTCCTGTCATGAGCTGAAACCTTTTAGGTGATAACTGAGACTTGTAGAGTCAAAGTTACAGCTCTATGTTTTTATGTATCTGTTTGTCTGGTGATCTTAGAGTGAATTTGTTGTGACATTTACTCCTGGGAAGATTGACAGTCATCCTAAATATTTTCTATTTAAATGTTATTTTCTCATTGAAAGATGAAGTTATTTAACAAGAGAGTGCTTAGTTTTGAATTTCTTTTGTTTTTGAAATGTTGACATTAAATCAGTTTTTTTGGTTTAGGTGAAGATATATTTGAACTGTAGAACCTGACCAGACTTTCTCAGAATTGAAAATACTTGTTGGCTGCTGGATGAACTGATTCAAGATATTCCAGATTTGTTTGGAATGATGTATGGGATTATATGGAAGTGCACAAAAAACTTGTGTCAAAAACAGCAAAGTCCAATGGTTCAACACCCAGATAGAAGTTAGTCTTTTATTGAATAATAAAATAATAATTTATTTAAAAAAAAAACGTTTTGGACACTGAAGGACAGAGAGACAGCAGGCTCAAATAGAGCTTGGACTCGTCGCAGGGACAAAGTACAGCTAAAACCAAAACATAACAATAAGTGTGGGGGTAAAAAAAAGTATATTGAAATAAAAAGTACACCTGAAATAAAACAGAACTTCTCACACATCTAATCAGATCGAACTTAGGATCTTCTACAAGACAAATGTTATAAACTGCAGATGAAAGTCATGATTTATGATGTTTTAGTTGTTTATTTTTGTGTTTCCTATCAGGTATCTCAGTTATCTTGTTTTGTTTTTCTGTTTTATGGGATTTGTGAGTTTACTGATCGTTAATATGCTCCCTCAGTTTAGATCTCTACCACCACTAATAACAAACTAAATGACAAGTCCTAAAATGGCAAAAAACACATCTTCAAAATTCATTTTAAATATGATATTATTAATTGAATTTTGAATGTGGGTGAAGATTACTTAGAAATAATTGAAAGTATTTGTTAGCTGAGGACTTGATGGGGATTTTGAGTGAGCGGAGCTTTACTGGGAGCTAAATTAAAATGAAAGAGGCACTTCCTGCTGAAGTGTGAAAAATAAGCACCAACGGAATGTTCTTGTAAAGTTTAGCTTGAGGTTTGAGGTTTGAGGTGACAACTGAGATCATGATTCAGAAATATGAAAGATCCCCTTGAAAGATTGGACTTATAAACATGGACGCCCACCTTTTTCTTTCAGCAATCCTCAGTAGGAGTTTGATGAACTTCTATTTAATTTTCACATTAAGTTTCTAAAAACACAGATACTTACAGAAGTAATTTAAGTAGCCTTGAGGCAGCCTTAATAAATATTAATAAAAAAATACAAATCCCCCAAAAAAGTTATTTTTCACATTTTATTTAAAAAAAAAATCAACACAGTTAGTTTAGTGAGATCTATCAGTGTTTCACAGCTGCGATGTGAAACTGTCCAACAGATCATGTCAGCTGTGGCAGGAAGAGGTTGTTTTTTTTGTTTTTTTGCATCAGAAACGTGCACAAACTGCAGGTGTTGCTAATCTGTGAATGTCAGTCTGAATGTGGGTCTCACCTCTGTGAATTCTGAAATGAGTCCAACGGACTGTTATGAGTATTGAATTTTTTTTAGTCTGTTTTGAAGGACTCAAACTGCGACGACCACAGTTTTCTGGTTTGGTTTCAACACGCCTGTCAATTTGTTCATATTATTTAATCGCACATACAGCCGTACTTCAACGTGGGCCACATTAAATCAGTCGTACATGAAATCACACAAACAGACTTTCCGGTTTGGATGACAGGTTTGATCCTCACTGAATTCTTCCTCAATACCTTCATCAGTTTTATTTGAACTCTGGATGACACTTTAGTACTGGTCAGTCCTACAAGAACTGTCCAACTAATCCTTTTGACGCTGGTTGTTGCAGGGGATGAACCCACAGATGACTGGAGGAATTCAAATACGTTTTTATAAAATGAGAAACAAAAAAACTGTTGAGGCAACAAAAAACTTACAACCAAGGACGGTCAACAGGACCACGGAGGAGAAACGCTGAGAAAACAAACGGTAGACCAGAGCTCGAGTGGAGGCCAGTAATGGGCGGCTGGTGGTTGGATGAGGTGTTGGAGCAAAGCACACAGATCAGATCATCAGCTACAGTCAATCATGACCACTAATGACATGTTAAAGAAAAAGTTTTTAGATTTGAGCCTGTATGTTTTTACTGAAAAGTTTGGTTATTTTGAATCTGCAACCTTTAATAGAAACTAATTTATGACTGCTGTTGAGCCTTAAGTTTTACTTCTCTCTTTCTGAACTAACCTTTACATGAAAAAACAAAATATCTTTGTCGTCACGTCAGCGCTCTGAACGTGAGGCTCTGGATCAGAACTGGGTCTAAACTTTGCTTCAGGTCCTCAGACAAAAAAATGAAACTTCGGTCTTCGGTTTGTATGGATATCAGGTTTTAGTTTTACCAGTTTAGTTCAGAGCAGTAGCAGAACCAGGACCAGAACCAGACAAAGCAACATGGTCATCTCTTCTATTCTGAATTTTTTAAGCCTTGAGTTCATTAAACTGTCACTAACTTTTTTATGATTTCATTATCATTTTCTCAGCAGCAGAACAAACATAGCAGCTCTGCAGACCTTACCTGACTGACCCAGTCTGAGCCCAGTTCAAGGTTCTTCTTGGGCTTGATGTTCTACAAAACACATTTCAATAAAAGCCTAACATTCCACCTGCTGCTGCCTTTTAGTCTGAGACTAAATTCTGACGAGTTTTAGTCAAACATTAGGGCTCAGAGAATGTGCTAGGAATGACTCTCAGCTACTACCACACCATTTAGCTCAATATCTGTTGAATTTACTGATCTAAAGCCGTTTCTAGGTTGGTTGAAGTTGGTTAGCTGTGGTGGCCATCTTTAAGCGGAACCTTGATGTTCCATTTTTCTTTAAACCCCCACATTAAACATTTTGCCAAACAGAACTGAATTAATCGAGTCCAAAGGGTAACCAGTTCTACATGAAAGTCCAGTGATTGGCTTCTGAAAGTTTCAATGAACTCAGTCCAGTGGTTCACGAGATATTTTGCCAACAGACACATAAATACACACAGACAGATAAAGATTGAATCATTTTGTGAGCAGAAACAGAGATGAAAAATTTCAGAGTCAAACTGAGTTTATTTTCTAAGAAAGTACTTAAATTGTTCAATGCAGTTCAAGTCAACAACATTCTCCAAACAAACAAACAAACAAACAGTTTTATACAAATGTAACCTGACGTCAATAACTTTATAGGTAACAGTGTTGTACCTGAAAAAGACCCTCAAAACTACCTTCTATCAATAAATCTAAGTTTGTGACTGGTTTCAGTGACAGCTGGGAACATCTCTACGTTCAGTCGGTTTCTAAGCTGGACGACCTCCTGGTATGGAATAAACTGAATCAAACACACCGAGACAGAGTCCGCTCCTAAAGGATCCATTCAGGTTTCTTAACAAGACCTTCTGACTTCTGTAGAACTCTACAGCAGACAGGAAGAGTGAGTCCATCTGACCCATGTGGCCAAAATACACACAGGTTCTACGGAATATGGCAGATTAAGGAAGACGGGATTAAGCTTTTTGGGGAAGGTTTGGACTTTTTAAGTCTGTTTCACTTCAGAACCTTCTCTTTCTGTGTGAACCTCCTACAATAACTACAGGCAGAGACGAGGTGAAGACAAATGTGTTCACACATAAGTGTATAAATGTGTGAGACAGCGAAGGATCAGACCTCACCGTGGAGCGTGACGTGTTATATCTGCACATACAGAGTTGAAACATTTTGGTCTGAACTAGTCGTCATTGAGGAAGGGAAGTTTTTATTCAACTCTTCTTTCACAAAAACAAGAAGAAAAAAAAGATTGTTTTAGAAAAAGTAGAAAACCTAAATGTCGTCAGTAGCTTGTACAGGTGCGGTCAAACTGCAGTCACATGATGGAGGAGTTCAAACTTTCATCATTTTAAGATGTTTAGTTTTATTTTTCTCCTCTTGCAGATTCATGTGTCTCAAACATCTGAACAATGTTTTGAATTAAAATGATATCGGGTAGTTTGGATCACAACTTTTCATGTATTTATTGCTAATATTGAACAGAATCTTTGATTGTCATGTTTAGCGTCAGCATCTAATTCACTGCAACGTTCACTTTTTACACAGAAGACTCTGATGTGTCAGAACTAACTAATGCATCACCCTCTCCTCCTAAAATCCATCTTTGGTCAAATTTACATTGAAACCAAACCAACTGTATTTTATTTTCTTTTTTTTATTTTGAGACATGAACTATGAATGGAATGATTCAACAAGTAAAACTTGTTTTAATGCTCACATTTTTGGACAGTTTCTAAAAAGCAAATAATACAAATAATTTAAAACAATAGATGATTAAAAAGTAATGTTGGTGTTAGTGTTTATTATGATGTCAAAAAGCTGTAGTCCATAATGTTCTGAATGCAAAGATAAAACTTTTCTGCTGCATCTTGTCCACATAAACATACCAGATTTATAAAAACTCTATAAAAAGTTTGTGACTGGAAACTCAAACAGTGACACAGCAGTCTGTTTAACAAATGTTCAATATATGTGTGTCTGAACCCCAAACACCCTGCAGCTATCATTACTAGTTTTATTTTGTTTCTTTGTATGTTTATTTGATGTCTGTCTCCATATAGCCTGATCCTCTCATCTTAAAACTTGGACCGTGCTGAAATAATAATAATTATTAATATTAATAAAACAATAATAAAATGTAGTGAATGCTAATAATAATTAAAATAAATCAAATTTTTAGAATACAATTGTTTCGGGCCAATCCTTAGCCAAGGATAGAGCTTAGACCGGGGTGTCCAGTTCTGGTCCTGGAGGACCACTATCCTGTATGTTTTACCTGTTCCCCTGCTCCAACACACCTGGTTCAGTGACTGAAGTACCTCTTCAAGTTCTATAGAAGTTTGTTATTCACCCATTCATTCAGATCATGTGTTGGAGAAGAGAAACCTCTAAAACGTGCAGGATAGTGGCCCTCCAGGACCAGGACCAGGACCAGGGCCAGGGCCAGAGCCAGGGCCAGGGCCAGGGCCAGGACCAGGGCCAGGACCAGGGCCAGGACCAGAACCAGAGCCAGGGCCAGGACCAGGACCAGGGCTGCCCCTGTCTGGGACACTGAAACCCCGTTTTCATGTCTCCACTTCGCCACAGTTTCCTCTATAACAGTTTTTTTTCCTTTACTCGCTTCTTAAAAACACTTTGGTCACCGTGTTGAGCAATTAGGTTCTGAGAACTTCCGAAACCTGCTTTTTTTTCTTTGATAGTCTTTTTTGTTTTCTCTCAGTTATAATCTATTTCAGCACATGATCAAAGACCAGATCCAGAACAGATTTACTGTTTAGGTTTCTGCAGCTCAGAGTGACGGCAAAACCTGCTGCATCGTTGTTTCTGAAAGGTTTCCTGTTCACAAACAGACACCAGAAACTGAAAGGTTAAAAAATCTTTTGAACTCATTAAACAGTCAGTGTGTGTGTTCGGACACAGCAGAAAAAAAACCAGAAAATGGAAAGCAGTGTTGAAGCAGTCTGAAAAAGTCCCTCAGGTCCGGTTTGAAAATCTTAATTAGTTTTTGGTTTGAGCACTTTTTGCTGAAGAAAAATTCTAGTCCAGAACAGCTGTACTATTTAAATCTTTCACATTCATACTGAGAATAAACTGAACCAAAATCTGCGTTTCAGATTCCAGCCACGGTTTCATGTGTTTTTACTCTAACATAACATACTGAACACAAGTTATTTTACAGGGCATTTCTGATCTGGTAACACACGTTATAATAACTGACAGGTACTAAAAATACAACAACATGAAGTGAACACTGGATGCTTCCATGAAATATTGAAATGTTGGACTCGTTAACACATTTACTGAGGATAAGACGAGGAGGAATGTTGAGTCAAAAACACAGAGTGGACAAACAAGGTGCTTTAGAGTTTAAGACTTGCCCAACGTGCTCTCTGAAATCCTCCAGAACAGAAGCCCAATCTGATCACATCAGTGCAAGCTTCAAATGCTGGACTCGATGTAGCGTTTAGACATCCTGACTCATCTCACTGTTAGGTCTGAGGGGCCCCTATAGGGGCCAAATTTAAAATGAGGTCCCGTGATCCATAAATCTTAACCCACCTGCACCAACGGCCCCACTCTGACAGAGCTGGAGAAAACCTCCAGCCCAGCTGCCAAAGTCAACAAGAACAGCAGGAAATATTTCAACTCTTGTACTTTTCATTATTATTTTACACAACTGGAAACAGAAATATTCACGAGTCACAGACAAACTTAGTGGTGAGTAACTACTTCTTGAACTGTGGTGTGCTCTTATGTTTTCTCCGAAAATGCAACGACTCGAAGTTCACCTGAGCTGCTGTTTACTGGTGGTCAAAGGAATAAGGTGTGAGGCGAGGAACGCAGCTCTGCAAGCCGTGAACACAAAACCAGGCCGAGCTTTTCCAAGAACTGTCAGCTGAAAATACAGCCGCGCAGTTTCAAGTCCAATCAAACTTAAACAAATTTAGGACTTGGTGGATATATATATATATATATATATATATATATATATATGTCACAATTTTGAGTCACCAGCTAGTCTTCAACAGTCACAGCCCAGTGAGGTAAACAAACAAACATCTCAGACCGTCAGCACCACTGTTCACAAATTTACCAATATGTTTTTTAACAATTGTCTTCTTCACCTGCTAAAATTCTTTGTGACCAGTTGGGGTCAATAATTAAAGAAGAAAAAACATTTCCTGCTTTCTGCACTGAAAAACACAGAGCAGCTGGTTGGACAATCATCAAACAAAATGAAGGTTCAAACTTTGTTTAAAACATTTTTTTGTGTGTGTTGACACATGCTTTAGTACACACACACTCATATGCATGAACACGTAACTTTGGCAGCCAGATAAATTAAAAAGTAAAAGAACTGGTAACACAACATGTTTAGTGCCAAACCTGGAATGAAAGGCGTCGCCAAAATAAAATGAAACGGAACCTATGTGATCCCTCTAAAACCTCAAGTAATCTTATTTTTTGGGTAAAATCAGACACTCATTTGTATGTTTCAGTCCACAAGTAAGTTTTATTTTCAGTAAAACCTGATTATAAAAAATAAGTCAAGAGGTCAAAGGTCAGTTGGTGACAAATGAGTGGGAAAAACTCATTTAACTTCAATAAAATAAATTATTGAGTTTTATTTGCATTAACCTGCAATAGGTTACAATATATATATCATTTCAATTAAATATATATACAAATGGAAATAATTTTGGAATGTGTAGTGGTCCAGTCTGGTCTTGGTCCTGGGGGACCACGATCCTACACGTGTTGGATGATTCCGTCTTGATTTTTGGGGTCATGGAAACAACAGATGGAGGATCGTGGCGATCCAGGTACAAGATTGGACACAGCTGCTCGGTGATAAAAACACAAATCTGACAAGAGGTCAGCCTGAATTTTATATTTCCGAATCTTCTGAGTGTATTAATTATTAATATGATTAGGGTACAGCACAGCTGTTGTTACAGTATTTCTGCAAATATCTGCATGTCTTCTCTCTAAATGTAACTGAATCTCCTTCTTTTAAGTTAAGCTGAGATATGAAAGGTGCAGAAATGTTTTTCTGTGTTCAGCATCTTTTCTAATAGCTGACGTTTTAGACGTAAGGACAAGGCACAGCTCAATATCATTTAGGGCTAAATATCCACGAGTCAATCAAATCCAAGTACTTTCACTGTAAAATGGCCTCAAACAGAGAGTATAAAGTGATTTTTTTAAACACCAGTCTGTCAGGAGTCAAGCCGTTTCCCAACGGGGACTCAATTCTTCTTTCTTTTTTCCAGTAGAACTGTCAAAGATTGTTCTTCAACAGAAAACGCTCCAGCTTGGCTCGATTATTGAAACCATGAGATCACATTTACTCTGAGCTTCACTTCTCTCCTCAGTCTCTAAATTTATACAAACATATATACAGACACCTCTGAAATAATCACTGAACTGCAACCAAAGAAAGGAATGAAGGTGGAGATGAAACGTGAGCAGGAGGTTTATCTAAACAAGATTTCAAAATAAAATCACTCCTCCAGTGTTCTCAAATAACTATATTCCAGCCATAGATTATTTATTAAAAAAACCCTCTGGAAGTGGTTTCTTTGTTTTCTTTGTCTTTTAAATAAGAGACCTGAAGGAACTGGGCTACCCATGAGCCTCCTCTTCTGTGGAGCTCTCCTGGGCTCGGCTGCAACCTGTGGAACCCGACCAATGAAAGGAGAGCTGGGGTGAGTGAGGGGTGATACACACACACACACACACACACACACGCACGCACACACACAGTGAGGAACTTAAAAGGCTGACAGGAGACAAAAAAAGATGCCACAAGAGACAAAACTGTTCTGCAAGAAAAAAAACAACAAAACTAAAACTTTCAGCTCATTTACAATATTGTTATAATAAAGAAACATAACGCTGTTCTCTGCAAAAGAAAA
>JAVKLF010000033.1:5035770-5047885 GCA_034783495.1 Millerichthys robustus
GGCAGGTCAGTGAACGCATCGTACCTCAACAAGTGGGGCAGGTCAGTGAACGCATCGTACCTCAACAAGTGGGGCAGGTCAGTGAACGTGTCGTGCTACAACATGTGGGGCAGGTCAGTGAACGCATCGTACCTCAACAAGTGGGGCAGGTCAGTGAACGCATCGTACCTCAACAAGTGGGGCAGGTCAGTGAACGCATCGTACCTCATCATGTGGGGCAGGTCAGTGAACGTGTCGTGCTACAACATGTGGGGAAGCTGCTCCAAACACATTACAGTGACCAAACATGTAAACAAACAAAACAAACATGTAAACAAAGTAAACTAAACTTTGCATATCAACATTTTTATAGTATAATAAAAGGTCCAGTAGAACCCAGACCACTGCACCACAGGTTCTTCAGGTTTTAAGGTCTTTAAATCAGTTTGCTCCACAAACTGATATTTTCAGACTTAAAAAGTGGATTATTCTATGATTAATTTAGGTTTTATAATTAGTTCTGTTTGAAAAATATCAATTATTAAAACCCAATGACACCTGGATTAATAACCCGATTAAAACCAGATAACCCTGGATTAACAATCAGATAAAATTTGATCAACTTAGATTAAAGGGTATTTTCAACTATTCTGTAAATCAAAAGCTTGTTAATCCTTCTAACTTTGTTTGAGTTTAGAAATCTAAACCATACAATTTAATCTGAAACCAGTTCAACTTTATTACTTTGAACATTAATTACATTTAATTCTATATTAATTTGTTTGTTTTATTTGAGGTAATAAAGATACTTTTATGTATAGTTTTTACATTTGTTGGCAGTTAAAAATTGAATATTTAGTTGTCAGATCATTTTGTTGTTTGTGTTGATTGACAAATTATAAAATAACATTTTTCTTTAGTTTTAAATGAAAAGACTGAGCAGGCGTTATTGTAATTTTTAGATTTTTAAAATGTTCCATAAATCGAAACAATCAGTCAGGTTTTACTTGGGTGAACTTATTTAAGTTGAGATTCAACTGGTCTTCAAGTCATAAGGAAAGAATATTTTAAAATGTAAAAAGAATAAACCCTGAACGGAGGACTGAATCAGATCTTACAGTTCAGAGCAGTTTACCTGCTCAGGTGTGTACATATTGATTAAAACCTGCAGAACTGAGTGATGAAGTGTTAGTTTCCCCTTCCACTGCGGACACTTTACAGTCCCTCACTCATATCTTTGTTCACAACTTCAATTTTATATTTCTGCTCCAAGAAACAAACTTGAGTTAAAGGAGCAACTAAAACCCTTTGTGGAGTAAAGAAATAAAGCCACCGTGGTTTGATTACTTTGGAAGATTCAGTCTTTGGAAACAGATGAAATAAATAAAATAAAAAAACACCTGAAAACGTGTCAGGACACAACGCTCCAGTTTTTACCCTGTGCTGGTTTAAAAATGTCATCTCACAAAAATGACAAATGAATAAATAAATGAATAAATAAATAAACAAAACCAAAAGTTTTGGTTTAATACAAGAGGAGTGTTGATATGTGCCTCCAAATACAACAAAAGGTAAATGGAATTTTAGCTCAAAGCTCTGGACAAAGTGCAGCTGACCATTAAGAACCAAATACTAGCTTCTTCAATTTTGTCAGGAGAATAAACCTGCGTTTAAAGAAATGAACACCCCATGCCCAGTAAACATCATCGTCACTTCAGCAGTTTGTGTCTGCAAAGGAGTACCAACACTTTACCAGGTTCTGATTGTGTTGTAATGAACTGAAGTGCACTGGAAAACTAACAAAGACAAAAGCACTTGAATCAGTGAGAAACTTATGAAAGTGAAGTGCATTACTGTTCTTTCAAGTTTTTTTCTTATCATCTGTTTATTTTCAGGGATCACAGCGATGACAGAATGGACCTCCTGGCTGCCTCCTATAAACTGTCTGTCACCAAACTGAGCTTTTAAACTGAAGGGAGCAGCTTGGTTTATTGGTGGTCTAGCTTGTTGTAATGTTTATAGTTACAAAGTGAAGTTATTCCACACTGAAATTAGACACTTTCTTCACATCCTGCCATGATTTGTGCAATGACTAAGATGTATAAGAAGATGGAGTTTGGGGGGGCGGTGAAGTCAGCTTATTGCAGGTGGCCGAAGGTTCATTAGTTATTGTGTAGTTTTGGTCACTACTCACCAGTACTTTGGTGCGTATGATAAAGCTGCCTTCACAGTGGTACTGGTCTATTTGGTACCACCGAGTTTCATCATCAACACATCTGTAGTTGAAAGTAAACCAATGTTCCCAACCCTGTCCCCTAAACTATATTACTGCTAATAAGAGTGTCTTTTATCTTGTAAATAAAACACTAGCTTCCTACATTTTGAGCACCATGATTCTGTTCCATTTACCTTCTTTGCACCAAAAAGAGGCACAAATCAAATCATTAACAAGTTAAATAGATTCTAGGTCAACTACAAGAAACATAGTCCAACCCAGTCACTAGTGTTTTCTGTTCCTTCAGTAAATCGAGTTCATGGTGTTTTGTCGGTGTTAGGAGGGGAACAAGCAGGATGGAGGATCTCCGAAGTTTTAAATGTGCTGATCCTCTGTGTACCCTCAAGTACAAACATTTAGGACACAAGCAGTGTACAGGAACAAGATATAGTTTTTCTAGTGGTACTTGAATTAAATGGTGCTTTCAGTGTGTGCGTGAGCGATGGAGTGACCGTGTGAGGGTGCCTGGGTGAGGCCAACACAGTTCTGCTGCTCACTGAGCAGAGTGGTGGTCTCTTCCGGACCATTCTCTGGGCTTTCAGAGTGAAGAGACTGCTGGGATTTGGAGGACACGGAGGTCAGAGGTGGATTTGTGGGGCACGGCACCGAGCCCACAGAGGAGGGAGATGTTTGGGAGAGGGCTGTGTGGCTGTTGAGAGACGGGTTAACTTGGGGCAAAGACTGGCTCGGCCTGCGACCGGAGGAGGAAGTGCCAACAGTAAAGGTGGCGCGGCCGCTCTGTGGCGTCGACTGAGCGTTGGATGATGGGTGCCTTGCAGGAGGTGTGGCCAAAGGTGGCAGGGTGTGTGTTCCCATTTGTGTTAAAGGAGGCAAAGAAACAGAAATGTCCAAGTGGGTGTGGCTGCCGTCTGGAGACTGTGGCGAGCTGTCCAGCCTCGACGCCAGGAGAGCGTTCTGGTAATGAGCACGCGTGACCTAAACCAGACAAAGGAACAGGAAACAGAGACTGAGAACTTTTCTATAGGGTTCCTCACATTCCAGAACAACTCTAACAGTTTGTTCCAGTATTTACAGTGGTTAAGAAAATGATTCACTCTTTTAGTATTCTTTCATTTTTGTTACAACATGGAATTTAAATCGAATTTTCATTTGGTTACAGAAATACTTCAAATAATGACATTAAATGGAGGAAAGATGTTTTTAATTATTTGAAAAACATATATATAAAAAAGAGAAAAGTGGTGCATGCATACATGTTTAATGCCTTTACCTTAAAGCCTCAATCATTACCACCAAACGTAGTTAAATAAAATCTACCTGTCATAAATCTAAGAGTCAAATGATCTAAACTTGTTATAATATTCTCCAGAATCAACGTCAGCTGCAGAAGTTGCACAGGTTGGCTACAATCAAACAGGATCAGGAAGTATAAAAATATTCCTAATCCTGCCCTTCCCACAGAGCTCCATTTAATCCATTATTAGGAAATAGAATGAATACACCATCACAGCAAACCTACCAAGAAAGAGTGGTCCACTAAAACCCATGGACCAGGTGAGGAGGACAATAATCACAGAACAATCAGACCAAAGATAAGCCTGATATAAGCTGAGCTGCTACACAAAGGAGGGCTTCACGAAAGAGTGGCAGAAAAAACTGAAAACTAAAACTGAACTAGTGCTGAGAACATACAGTGAAGCATGTGGCAGCATCATACTATGGAGACAGCTTTCACCAGCAGGCACTGGGAAATGGGTCAGAGATGAAGAAAAAAATGGATGTAGACAAAAAAAAATAAGGAAGGTCTTGAAGGAAATATGTTTTGAGTTTTCCAGAGAGACTTCCAGCAGAAACAGTCAGCTGAAGGTGTAACGAAGACCAGGCATAGGTCTAATCAAAACCCAGTCCAAGTGAGAATCTCTGCTTTCTATACAGGCAGCACCAACCTGAAGGAGCTGCAGCTGTTTGAAGCGACGACTCGTATAGTTAGATGAGCCAAGAGCCTGAGACGGACCTGAAGAGACTTGTTGCTGTAATTACTGCAAAATATGTCTCTGCAGTATGAACTCTGAGCGAGTGAACACAGTTCACTTTTCAGTTTTAATTTCTTTTAGAATTACTTACAGTTGATCTGTTTAGCTTCACACTTTCTTTTTACTTGCACTCAAATAGAAAATTGAATTAAAATTCCAGGTTTAGGGAAATAAAATACAATGATTCTCATGATCACCATTTACAACCTAGTGTAGAACAGAATAGCTGTCAGTTTGTAGCATTGATGAGGTTAAGTGTTACCTTGACAAACTGAAGGTCTGCGAGAGCTCGGACGCTGAAGTCCGGTACGTACTGGAAGGGGGTTCCTGGGATCTGAGTGTTGCTCCCTCCGATGGAGCTGCTCTCCGGAGCACGCTCAGTGCAGCTCAGAGATGCCGAGCGGTTCAGGTTACCCCCGTGCGATGGAGAACGAAACTCTGGGATTTAAACAGAAGTAGGAATTAGCAAGAAGGTCGTTTTTACAAATAAAACAGAGTACTTTCAGAAAACCACACAGAGAAAAACCAAATGATGTGAAAACCAAACAAATGAGGAAAAACGAGGAAAAGTGTTGCTTAATGAATGTGAAGAGGAAAGTGATGAACACACTGCAACACGGTTTGTGTTTCACAGATGGCAACAAACGAGCCATGCCATGAGACTGAGCAGCGTTTGAACATCTGGAACAAAGAGAGCTAACTTCTCATTGGCTGCTTTTTGGGGTGGAGGTGGGGTGTGTGATGAAGAGCAGAGAGCTTCTGTGATGGTTGAAAAAGTCAGAACTTTCAGATCTAAAGGAATAGTTCACCATTTTAAGGAAATACGCTGATGTGCTTGTTTTTAGATCGTCGTAAGTTTAGCTTAGCACAAAGACTGAAAACAGGTGGAAACAGTTAGCCTGTCTCTGCTGAAGGTAAGTAAATGTACGTGTCACACAGATGTGTTCAGGGCTCCACGCCTACATTTAGTCTAACAGCAAAAAACTGAAAATCTTTCTGCAGGCTGTTTTTAAGTAGATAACACAATTTTATTTTAACGTTGAGTTGGACTTCTTAGTTACATCTTTTGTAATAAAGGTAATAGGCCTTTACATAAAGTGGCTTCAGAAAGTATTCAGACTCCTTCACTAATTTTGTAAATTTCTCCTGCAGCTTCTTTTCATTCAACACTCAGAATGTTGAAGTGAATTTTATAGTTTATTTATTTCTTATAATTTATCAAAAAGAAAACACATTTATAACAGTGTTCAGATCCAGATGTAAAGGGTCTTTGGCAACCGTTACAACCCTGGACGCACATCTGGAGAATTTTCTACAGTTCTTTATAAATCTTCCCAAACTCAAGTCAGGCTGGATCAGAACAGTCGGTCTTCATTCAACTTCTATGGGGATTAAGGCTCTGGCACATCAAGAGTTGTTCCTAAATCAGTTTAGTCTGCTGTGTGTGACAAATTGCTTTGTGTAACCTTAACTCAAAACAGCCAATGGCAATAAAGAAATTTCAGGGAGCCAAAATGTTCTGAAAACTTTCTGAAGCTGAACATTTACGTTAAACACTCAGTGGGGGAAAACAGAAATTAAGCACCAAATATTGATAATTCTGAATGACGCATAAAAAAAACTTTATTGTAAAAACTAAATACCCAAAAAACTATTTTTAATTCAGATTAAACAAACATGTCAGCTTTCTATGTTCTCTAGATAAACAAGATTAATTTTACTTTTACACATGACAATAATCATTATTTGGCAGCACGACGGATCAGTGGTTAGCACTGATGTCTCACAGCGAAAAGGGCGAGGGGTCGATACCCTGCTCCGACCTGGAGTCTTTCTGTGGGGAGTTTACATGTTCGCCTCATGCATGTGTGGGTTTCCTCCGGGTGCTCCGATTTCCTCCCACTGACAAAAAAACATGAAGTTAGGCTGCCCTCAGGCCTCTCTTGTAAAATATATCTCAATGGGGTTTGCCAGGTTAAATAAAGGTTAAAAACATTTTCCAATCATCAGTGTGACCAGTTATCACCAGCAGTTTACAGCAACAGAACCTGAAAACCAACTTTTAGTACTTTAACTCATCAATCTTTCTATCTGAAGATATGAGATCTGCTCCTCCTCCTCCTCTTTGTAGGAGGCTTTTTAAACAAAAAGCATGCTTCTTTTTTGTTTCTGTAAGCTTGCCCACACAGATCACATGCACTGACATGCATGAGCAGCCCAACCAGCTGCCACAGCCGCACAAAAAAGGGAAAAAACACTTCACTTCTTCTTTTAATTATTATAATAGTTCTTTGGTCTTTAAAGAAACAATCTTATTTGATTCTCAGAGAAACAAGAGAGCAAATAAGCATATTTGTTAAAGTGTGGAACTATTCAGTTAACCAGAGGTCAGAGGTCAGATCTGACTGTGAGTCAGTGGTTAAACGATTTGTCAGGGTTCACATCAGAGGGTGCAGCATCCACAGTCCCATCCAGCAAGTCTTTAACACTCATCTCAGCTGATGTCTGGGAGGACAGCAGGAATCTCATTTCTCTTCATTCAAGGTGAAATCTACAATTTAATGACAACGTTTTGACACAAAGGTAAAGTTATCTAAGGTTTACAGCCGTGTAAAAGGTTCTGAAAGTTGAAGACCACCGTAGCTGTGACCGACAGCTGCAAGAAAAGTTAAGAAGTGGACTCGAGTTCTAATGACCAACACCTCCAGTCAAAAGTCAGAAAATAAATCTACATATCAGACAAATCTAACTGGTTTCAATTAAATCATTTTTTTTAGACATTTCTCAAATTTTGCCATTCTGACTATTAACAATAAACTTACTTTGTGTAAAAGTCAGACTTACTGGATCAGGACCACAAAAGTGATTAAATAAAAGTGAGTAAATCCTTTTTAAAAGGACCCCCTACCCCTCCTCTGAACCATGCGATGTTTACCTGGGAAACGAGAGAATAAAGAAAACCTCTTAAGAGAGAGGCGGCGTGGAGGGGGGGACGCCACTGATGGGGAGGGGGGAGGGGTAACAGCTGAGAGAGAGGAGGGAGAGAGAGAGAGAACAGAGCTTCTTTAATCACTCAATCTGCATTTATTTTAACTTTAAAACATGTAGCTGATTCTTCTTTAAAAGGGAGGGAATAAAACCAATCCTAATGACTGAGTATGAATCTTTTTTTTAATTTTATTTCAGCTCTCGTTTCCAGAAACAGAACTGGTGAGGGTCACACGTAACCTCTTGATGGCAGCAGACGCTCTGGGTCTTCATCACTCTTCATCCTGCATTCAACACTGTTGATCAGAGAGGTGAGGTGAATATTTTTGTAACTCAGTGCAAACAGAACGGTTCAGAGGTGGACCTCAGTGAGGAGCGTTGTCAGTTTTTAATCATCAGGTAAAAAGACAACCAGCAGGAGGCGCACTTCTCTCACAGTCTGTCTCAGTTTACTTGTTAACCATAAATAATAAAAGCTAAACATCTGCTTTTATATAAAGGTTTTATATTATAATACAGGACCAAAAAAAGATCCTGGAGGTTGAAGCTGGAAGGGGACCAGTGTTCTCATTGGTTGGTCCTGATACAAGTTTGAAGCCCTGCCCCCTCCACCGAAATGTACATTATTAAAATACAAAAATACAACTTAGATAATTGTTTCAAATGGTGACTTTTGTTGATTTATATAACTCTTATTTTCTGATGTACGTTGAACTTACATGCATGCGAGTCTGGCCTGGGTTGTAAAACACGAGAACAGAGAACACAGAGAAACAGCGTCCGACGTCATACCATATTCCATCTAAAGATACCTTGAGCTCTTCACATCGCAATTTTTTATTTCTTTCTATCTAAAATAATGAATTATTGCTTTTTGCTTTTTTAAGTGGTGGAGATGAACAAGAAGCTGATGGTCACTCTGTCAGAGCTCCAGCTTCCAGATGGACAACCATCCATACGTACATACTCAGTCTTTCTTTTGTTCAGAGGGAGGAGGCAGGACTTGAATCTTGTACAACAGGAAGAGTCAAAAGACACAGTATGCCCTTTAATTTCACAAAGAAAAAGGGAAAATGAGTTGAAATGTCTGAATAATGGTCTATATTTTAGGTTATGTCCAGAATGTGGCCATCATCTAAAAAGCAGCCATAGAGGATCAAAATAACAGCATGTCTTGTGACGTTTGACTCATCCTACAAGGAAACTGGTCCCAGCCTGACTTCAACTTCCAGGTTTCCATCAGACATTTTCGATTTCCTTTAGAACAGACAAGTTAAGCTCAGTGAGCAGCAGGAAAGCCATTTAATCTGTGTCATGACTCCAACACCACCCTGGCTGTCCCAAGGAGGCCTTTATCAGCCAACACACACACACGCGCGCGCACGCACACACACTGAACAAATTCCTGTAAGATAACATCCTGCCCTTATAACTTTACATGTTGCTTTTTGTGCTAAAGGCTCACTGGCTGCATCCTTGTCAGTTAAACAGGAGATGTTACTTTTAAATTTTTTTGAAAGACTGTTTCTTCTAAAGGAAACAATAAAGCTGAAAGGCAGACTGCAGATGTAACACCAAAGTTTCCATCTACTGGATAAAACTTAATAAAAGAACTGAAACTCACATGAATACAATTTAAAATTTTCTAAACTCATAGGGTTTTAAAGACAAAGTTTTCTCATGAGTTTAGAGCATTTATGGTTTAAAGCTGAACGATAATCTAAACCACATTTAAATCACGCAACATAAAATACGCCTGATAAATGTCTGAAACAACCTCAGTTCAATGTAAGCATGAAGTTTCCTCGTGTGTTAACATCTGCATGTGACAAAAACAATCAGTCACCAAAATAATTCAGTGAAAGGTTAAGTAGAATATTTATTGAGGCAACTCAACATAAAAAGGTGTTTACATTGATCAGCTGAAGTTTCTATGCCAGGCAGGGATGCCAGATAGGAAATGAAGAACTTTTACACAGTTATTTTTAGAACTACTTTATTTTGACCCAAACTATCATATGTGCTCAGTGAGAAGAAGGGGTGCTAAAGTGTAATTATCGAATTATCTGGCAACAACTGTATCCACAGGTAGAGCACTCAGAGATTACACATCTCCAGGGGTTTTACCAAAAACCTTCACCTGGATTAAGAAACTTTTGGTTTCAGAGAGAACGAGTGCTGTTGCTTACAAAAACAGTCATACTGCAGTAAAAAAAAAACTACAGTTTTACTCTTAAAATAGAATTTTTTTTTGTGGTGCCCTGCCTGTCGGAAACTACAGCGTATCCACGGAAATGGTTGTTGTTTTTTTTTAATTGGCTCCGATAAACATTGAAATCAAATGATCCCCAGGTATAATCAGATCCCTCTGCACAGTGGCAGAAACACT
The DNA here is from genome assembly GCA_034783495.1 of Millerichthys robustus. Taxonomy (NCBI): domain Eukaryota; kingdom Metazoa; phylum Chordata; class Actinopteri; order Cyprinodontiformes; family Rivulidae; genus Millerichthys; species Millerichthys robustus. The sequence goes on from JAVKLF010000033.1 coordinate 5,045,396, forward strand.
GTCCACAACTGTCACCACAGAGATGAAGGATCCTGTAGAATAATTCATTGTTTTAGCACCGATTCTTTACATTTCACATAGACTGTTTAACCTTCTGAGTTTAGATTATGTTAATCAAGAGTGTTATCCTCATGTTAGAGCTGCTGTGCATTGAAATGGTCTGACCCATCCTGATGCAGACTGTGTACAGGGGGTAGATTTATGACGCGCCTTCGTCTAAACAACACATAACTGTCTCTCTCATAAGATAGGAACGTTGTGTGAGCAGGGCTGAGCCGTTATGGGCGGAGCTCTGCTGAAGACGCTGTCTAAATAAAATTGTGTGTGATTCTGCGTTTCAGGGTCAGACAGATTTTTACGAATTCCGTGTCGGTCTCTTTCAGGACTCGGCTGAAGGTTGTATTAAACTTATTACGTGTGCAAATAAATGTTATCAGAATCAGCTGTTCTCCATTGACTTGGTGCTGTTCCTGTTCTGAGCCAATCGGATCGGGAGGAGAAGAAGTCAGTGTAGGAAGAGAAACCGGGTGAGACCGTGGATCGGGAGGCAGGAGTTTTGGCTCGTATGACCAGCTTATGGTGGAACTCTGTGATGTCATATGATCGTCACAATACACTCCAACATGCTGCGTATAAGTTCTGCAATAATTACTCAAATGCTTTGCCTAAGGTCTGCTGAAGCCAAATAGGCTGTCATATATTTGAATTGGGGACAAGTTTGTTCATACTGTATGTTAAACTTACAGTATGTATTTATACGTCCAAAATAGACTTTGTTGATTTTTTTATTCCATCTTCAGTGTATGTCAGCGCGCTGGACAAAATTTACAGATGTCAATATAAGTTGTCTAAAAACAGTTCTGCCAGAGGCTTGTGCCCTGAACAGGTTTTAAGAGGTGCTGCGAGAACATACATATGTCATTTTACTCAGAACCACATCAGCAGGACAAAGTTCAGCATAGTCTAAATCCAGATTCCTCCTGAAACCGTTTCAAACAAGATGGACTGTCTTTTTCAAGACGCAAATTAAATTTAAGAATCCAATTTTAAAAGACTGGTGACAAAACATGAAATACTTTGGAATAAAAACATCTTAATTTACGTAATAAAAATGAAAGATTTGAAATATATTTAGTGTTGCACAATAAGAATAAAAAGACTTTGATCGGTGTTTTTTAATGCTGTTAAATCTTTTTTCTAACAACACGCCCTCCACTCAGGAGAATGCAGTTATAAGCACCCTTTTTTACACATTACCACATGCTGATTTAGAGCTGAAATATGTTCAAATATTCCTTCTCACATTCAAAGTCCCAGAAAAAGTGAGAGTTCAACAAGAAATGTGATTTCCTGGAAAGATGGCGCCACTATGAGTTACGGTTATAGAGCTGTGAGAACTAGTTCTGACTGAGGGCACAAAACGTGGTCTCTGCAGGTGATACGTTACTTTAAATGATCGAAATCCAAAACGATTCACTACATGTTTGACTACAGACTGACTGTAACCAGGGTGTGCGTGTAGGAACACTTTCACTTCCAGGTTTATTGTGTTTCCCCAAAACATATTTTCACTCCGAGACCTGGATTTAAAAGGTTTTGGTGCCGTTGTCATACAAACAGCTGAAATGCAAAAGGAATGTTCTGGTTTCACTTCAAACAGTATTGTGTAAACTGAGCCACAGACATAGGAGGCTGGACTGCTTAAATCGCTCATCTCTAACTTTAGTCAACGCAGCATCGAGCCATTTTCACCAGCAGCGTCACAGCATTGTGAAACTGAAGATGAAAACCTGCAGAAAATGTTTCAGACAGAACAAAACATGACAGGAGTGGTCCTTTCACCTCCGCAGGACACGAGCGACCAGACGGCCGTTTCACACAATCAGGAAGTCCACCCATCACTATCTCTTCACACCCCGCTGTGTGACATTAGTGTGAAATAAAATCAAACAGTTCAAAGGCAGTTTTAAGCTACAGCTCACAGAACTAATCAACACTTACAACCCAGTGGTTCTCTGCAGTCCCACTTTCTTTCTACAGCATCATCGAAACAACACATTTAACATAACCACAGTGATATAATAAATTCTAAAAATCTCTTAGTCTTCGTTCCCTGTTAGGTGTTCTTCTGTTTGCATAAGTTTGTCCTACTGAGGCCATTTTAATTCAAACATCTGTAAACTTCTTCTGGTTTGAGATTCTATAAGAGGAACAGAACGGATGCTGTGTTTCTGCAGTTGACATTTAACCCCAACAGATGTCAGTGGTGTTTAGCAGTATCCTCTCGAAGAAGCCAATAAGTGTGTGTGTGTCTCACCCAGTGACGGTGTGCTCAGCGCCATGACTCCATAGTAGGAGAACGGACCGGTTTCAAACTTCATGTTCTCATTTCCAGCTTCCACCTCCACCCGTCCCTGAAAACACACACACACACACACACACACACACACACACACACACACACACACACACACACACACACACACACAC
>JAVKLF010000033.1:5064624-5077163 GCA_034783495.1 Millerichthys robustus
CACACACACACACACACACACACACACACACACACACACACACACACACACACACACACACACACACACACCTTGCTTGAACTCCTCCAGCATGGCATCCAGCTTGGTGTCGTGAAACACGAAGTGGACCGGGTGGTTGTAGAACTTGGTGATGGTCTTCAGGTGCGTACAGTCGTCCGGGTCCACGAAGGCCAGGTCCTTGACGTACAGGATGTCCACGATGTTGGACCTCTCGTAGTCGTACACGGGGATGCGCGTGTAGCCGCTCTCCATGATCTCAGACATGGTGTTAAAGTCCAGCACCGCGTCCGCCTGGATCATGAAGCAGTCGGCCAGGGGAGTCATGACGTCCTCCACGGTCTTGGTCCTGAGCTCCAGAGCCCCCTGGATCATGTTGAGCTCCTCCTTGTCCAGGTCGTTGTAGGGCTCCGTCACCTTCAGCATCTCCACCAGCTTCTCCCGGTTGTAGACGGTGCCGATCTCCTGTCCCAGCAGGAAGTCCAGCAGCTTGCTGACGGGGAAGGACAGCGGCAGGGTGAGGAGCATGAAGAACTTGGTGACCAGGATGGTGTTGGCCCCCACGGCCAGCCCGTGGCGGGAGCACAGCGCTTGGGGGACGATCTCCCCGAAGATGACGATGCCGATGGTGGAGGCCACCACCGCCCCTAGTCCGGAGCCGATCAGGTCGTCCAGGAGGATGGTGAGGGTGGTGTTCACCAGCACGTTCCCCAGCAGCAGGGAGCAAAGGAGGTAGTTCCCCTTGCGGCGGATCGGCTCGATTTTCCGGGCGTACTTCTTCTCCTTGTCGGTGCCGCAGCTCTGGACGATGCGCAGCTCCATGGGGTCCAGCGCCATGAGGCCGAGGTTCAAGCCGCTGAACATGCCGGACAACACGAGCAGGCACGAAATGAGGATGAGCTGCAGCCACATGGGCAGCAGGGACTTCTTCTCCTCCACCACCAGCACCCTGCCGTCGCTGTCCCCCAGCAACACCCAGCGGGCTGCGTCCTCGTCCGGCGTGCACAGCGCATACTCCTTCCATGGCTCGCTCTTGCGCAGCGGCTTAACTTGCACGCTGAGCAGCCCGGACGTGCCGCGGCTGCTCACGTTCATGAAGTGACCGACACTGATGTCCTTCGTGAAGTCAACACAAGTCCTGTCCCGCACGCTGCCCAGCCTGGCTGCCGCCGCCGCCTCCCGCGGCTCCCCATCCTCCTCCTCCTCCTCCTCCTGGTCCCCGCCGCCTCCATCCGCGAGCTCCGTGAAGCGGATCTGCGTCCAGGCGCCCGAGTGCAGCTGCACCCCGTAGAACCGGAGCTGCACGGTGCTCTCCTCGGTCACCTGGATGACGCCGTCGTCATTGGTGCTGGACGGCTTGTCGCTCCTCTCCAGCCGCATGCCGAGGACCTGACTGCCGCCGGAGCCCGCCGCGGCCGCCGTCTGTGTCCGGCCGCTGACCGCGCTCCACAGGCAGATAACCACCGTAAGAACGTAGCCCTGCTGCCCGCTCCATTCTGTCGCCATGTTTGTTTCTCTGCTCCGGCGACCTGGGAGCTGACGTCAGTTACTCATGTCCGAGCGGCTCCGCCCCTTCTCAGTTAACACCGCCCATCCGACCGCGACAGGTAGCTTGACCCGCCCCCCCACGGCTCGAGGCACTGCGGCACGCGGCAAGACAGACCTGCTGTTTCCGCTGCGGACAGACAGCGGGTTTCCTCAACCTATATATCTGGTGCCAGTTTCTGTTCAATCAAAACACATCTGTCCTCTTCCTCCTCCTGCATCCTGCTGGCACCGTTCCCGCTCCGGGAAGAGACAGTGCCACCTAACAGAACCTCATCAGCGGGAGGTCGGTTCGGTTTACCTTCACAGCAATAGCCTGTTTCAGAAGGAATTAAAATGTAATATAAGCTAATCTCAAAATATATTTTATTTCTCCTTATTGCCACGATCTCCCTGCACGAGACACATTATTATTATTATTATTATTATTATTATTATTATTATTATTATTATTATTATTATTATTATTATTATTATTATTATTTCGAATGATCACTAACCAGCTGTGATTGACTGCAGTCAATCAGGGATTGTTGTTTAAGAGCGACACCTGGTGGACACATGTGGCATCGGCAGGACCCTGGGTCAAACAGTCAGGTCCATAAATACTGAGACATAAAAACAAATCTCTTTTTGGTTAAAAACACCACAATGGATTTTTAAATAATGAAAAGATGTTGCAGCATGTTAATGATACAATATTTTTCATTGCTAAAAGTTTTAACATTTATGTACAATTACTATAATAAAACAATGTAAGTTATAATAACAGTTTTATCATTGTTGATCAATTGACAGTTATAGATTTGCCTTGCCATATGTCAAAGACTTAAACTGATATAAAATACAGTAGACTGTCAGTGATAAAAGAACAATTTGTGAGGCAATTAACTTTTGCGTATTGTCAGTACTTTAATTCATTATGCAAACTTTACACAACTGGGATTCCAAAACCATTGTGGAAAACCACAGCAGTAGAAAATGTATCTTAAACATCTCTAAATTTTAAACTGCCATGAACACAGCATGATTTGTATAGGTATAAACTTCATATCAAGATCTTCATATCAACTTTATGTGGTCCAAGTTTAAAACTATGCATTGTATTGTAAAAATTGCAACATTTGTTGCAACTGCTGCCTGCCTTCCTGTCAGCCATGCTAAAACCACATGTTAGCTAAATAGGCTGACCTTGATGCTAAGCATATTTAGCTAAAACTAAATATATCACTTGTTTAAACCTTTTAAGTTTGAGCTGAATCACAAAAACAGTGACAACAGTATTTAGTCAACTGTCCCCAGTCTCCCTGCTTTAACTGCAGACTTTCAGCTTTAACTGATTGAAGATATTTACATCCAAATCAGGTGAATAGTGTAAAATTAGTCTTTACAGATATTATCTCCTCTCTTGTGGAACCAACTTCTAATTTCTGTCTGTGAGGCTGACACTGTCTACTTTTAAGACTAGACTTAAAACCTTTTTGATAAATCCCAAAGTTTAGGTTTCCTGAGTTATTCCTTTATTCTGCTGCTGTAGACTTAGATTGCTGGAAAACAAACTGATCACATTTCCTCTGCTGCTGTTTTTCTTTTCCTTTCTTCCAAAAGAAAATTACACCTGGAGCAGTCATTCTGTGTTTGTCTGTGTCTTCTTTCTGTCCTCCCAGCGAGTCAAAGCAGATGGCTGCTCGTCCTGAGCCTGGTTCTGGTTCCTGTTAAAATGGAGTTTCTCCTCTCCACTGTCACCGTTGTGCTGCTCAGTATGGAGACTTTGATGAAGTGAAGGTTCAACACACTTTGCTGGCTTCCTTAGACTGATAACTTTTACTTATTGGCTTTCACAGTTTCTGAATGTTTCTTTTTCCCAAAGAGACCTCAGACAACTTTTGTTGGAGCTATATTGTTGCAGTTTGGAACATTGTTTTGTAGATTTGTTAAATCAAGACCCAGTTTGGTCCAAACTTCAGCTCTCAGACCAAATCATCACATTGTGCTGACAGCTGGTGGTAGTGCTGATCTGCTGTGTTTGATTCTTTTTTTCTAAATGTCTCCACTTTGTTCCCATCTGTCTAAAGACTTTGTTCTGTAAACCATGCTCATTCAGAAGAAACGTTAGAAACTGAAGTCCATGTTGTTCTTAGAGAGAAGAGTTTTTTCCTACCACTCTCTGAAACATTTTCATCTTCTGTTATGATTTTCATTGTCGAAGCTGCTCATCTCGTCTGAGATGTAGCAGCTGCTACATTAAATTTTGTGGAAGCACTGAAGGTGTACTTACGTTTTTTTCATTGCTTTTCTTTTTTTGATCAAAGAATGACATGAAGGAGTCTGTTTTGGTTTTCTTTTTTTAACGCCAGGTTAAATTTTTTAAAAGACCAAACTATTATTATAATTATCATGTCCAAATGACTGAAACTCTAGAGGCGGTTGGATTTACTCTTTTTACCATGACTTTAATAAGGCAACATTCAGATTATTTCCTGAGTTCAACACCAAATTTTTAACCCGTGACTTTGAACTACAAGTTAAAAGAAAATCAACAATATAAAAAAATAAAATTAACCAGTAGTTACAAATATAATCAAAATATGTCAGTTATACAGTTTAAATTATAAGGTATTACAACGCAGTTTGACACATTATACAATATAAATTAGTGCTTTACATGTTGTCAGAAACTAATTAACAAAACTCAAACTAAAAAGTTTACTAACTTATCAACATAGCTCATTAACTCATTAACATATTAAAATGACCCTTAACTCACTAACATAATTTGTTAAATCATTAACTCAATAATACTCATCCATAAATTAGGAACAAAGAATGAGTTTCTTTACCTTTACTCACCTAAATTTAATAACTTCACATTACAGGATACACAAAACTACAATTATAAAAATAATACTCAGAGGTCAATTAATCTGTCAAAGTTCAACCAATCAACATGCTGTAATCAGAACTAGGCAGTACCAGTAGCCGCCAGTAGGTGGCAGTGTAACAAAAAACAGCCCAAAGCTTGGTTTGATGCATACTGAAGTTTTAAATTCTCTGTTAAATATTGCAAACATTAAGAACATTTCTAACACAATAAAAGTTTTTGAAATCAAACCCAAGCATGCAATTAACTAGTGACTGCAGTTAACCAATCACTGACTGAAGATAACCCCAGCAGCCTGATCTGATCTGAACCCCAGGTCTCTGAATCCCAGAAATTAGGCTGGAAGTGGGCCATAACCACAAATGCAAATGCACAGAACACAGGTTTGAAGCTAAGCAAGGCCGGGCCATACCGGGCCAGGTTGGGCCTTACAATGCAAAAATGCCATAAGTGGGTCCAACCACGACTTTACAGGAGCAAGTCATTCTCTGCTGGCTGGCTGCAAAATTCATGTAACCGATTGTTTCTTTTTATATCATTTCCATGAAACAATATATTTCATCCTAATTACAACATATAATTTAGATGTTTACAACTTGAAGGCATGACAGGTTGGTTTCTTGTTTCCACATTTTGTAGTTCAGATTATTGCTTTTGTCACAATTTTTCTGCACAGTTTTACTCGCACTGCTCTCAGAACACTGGTTTTTGTTTTGGTATTGATGACGGATTTAATCCAGGCTCTGAACAATAACAGAGTAATATCCAGCGCACCGTTGAGAAAAGATGGTGCTTAACCCAGCTGTAGTGCATCAACATGGATTTAAGTTACAGAAATTGCTGATGAGATTTTTTTGCTTCAGGTGCGATGTCATCACTGCAGCCCCCCATCTTCTCGGCTGACTCTACATCTGCTCGTCTGGTGGAGGAATAATCTCAACTTTGTAGCTCACCTTCTTGGACTGGAGGTAGCTGTAGCTGTTGTCAAAACATAGAACATCTGCAGAGAGCAGAGGACACAGTCAGCAACAACAACGTTCCCACAAATGTCTTAACGGTTGCACAACAATCATGACAGTGTTAGCTGTGCTGTGATACATATTGAAACTCTACATTTTCACACAGAACTGTTGAGTTTGTCAGTGTTTTTTGAACTGAACAACATCTGTTTTACTATGAGGGAATAACCCCACAGAAACAAAATCATTATATACTGATGGTGCTGAGGCTGATGAATGGCTCCGTCCGCCTGATTAACACGTTTAAAAATGTACTTAACTCCGTGTTCAGCAGGTTCTTTTACAGTTTTCAAAAGTTTGGAGCTACATAATTAGTCTCCAGACCTCAGTCCTATAAATCAGGGGTTCTCCAGTGTATTGGGTCTGAGGACCCCTTACAGGGGTGAAAATTTTCCACGGACCCCCTCATAACCCTCATGCTGATTTAATAATTGAGTTTACGGCCATTTTAACCCTTAAAAGTCATGGAAATTATATTTTTGTTTAATGTTTATGTTATGTGTATGTTTAATTTACTGGTGCATTGTTCCTCATATGTATTTATGCTGGGGTTTTTTTTATAAAAAAAATATATATATATACAATTTATTATACCCCCAAGCTATGGCATGCAGACCCCTGGGACCCCAGTTTGAGAACTTCTGCTATAAATAATCTGTAGAGGGAACAGACACTTTAGGTTACAGAGCAAAATCTACTTAATCTAAAGGTTTTAGAGAGTTTATGTAGGGAGGAGTAAACCTCTAACAAGAACTAAGTCATTCCCCGACATGTAAATCTTTTATTTTTACTTCTATATAATGGGTCATTGGGGATTTTTAGGTGATAATCTGTCTTTACATTAAAACAAAACCAGAAAGTGGTATTTTTTTTTTCGTAAGTGGGTAAACTCCAAACTTTCTATAGTTGATTTTTTCAGAAGTCGTGTGAGGAGCTGGTACTCACAGACTCCTGGCTCCGAGCAGGTGAGGCAGGAGTCCTCAGGAACCATGTGAGCGTTGTAACGCTCACTGGGAAGAACTTGCATCATGTCAGCCATCTTCTGACCGCTGCCCTCCTTGTTTCGCCTGTAAACTCCAAACCCAATGTCTGCTCCTTCGCTGGCAAACTGCCACCTAACAGGAAACAAGCATCATCATTTGAAATGACTCCCCGCTGCAGTCAGAAGTTTAAACCCTCTCAGCATGAACATGAATATCATATCAATAATTTATTAGAAGTGTTCTTGTGTTTAGGAGGAAAAGATGGAACATTCAACTTTAATGCTTTTTAAAAACAAGAATCGTGTTTATTTACTGAATGATATCTAATCCTCATCACACAATTATGCATACTGGCTGAAATCTTAACCAGAATTATCCCTAATCTTTGGTTAAATGTTTTTACCAAGCTGCATTTGAGTCACATGCTGTTTGAAGCCATGGACAAATGTTTCAGAACCTGCTGCTGTACCTCAGGAGGCTGCTGGGAGCAGTGATGTCGAACTCCAGCTGGAAGCTGGAGCCGCGGCCGATGGTCACGCTGCTGTCGTAGTCCACCTTCAGACTGTCCTGGACATAATAGGACCGTGGAACCACACCTCCATAGTTTATCTATGAACACACAGGTTGGATAAATTATGCATCAAGCCACTTCTCACAGGAAACAACAAACCAGCAGCAGATTTCAGGTCAGAGCTCTTTATTTGCAGGCAAGGACTCCAGAAACAGACAGAGTACAGTTCTCTTATCACGTCAGCAGAATGATCTAATGTCTCGTTGGTTCAAGGATTTATCTAAATTATCTGCTCAACTAACTATGAGCCACAGGCGTGTGGGTGCTATTAGGACGAAGCACAGAACATTTCAACAAGGTGACGATGTCAGCAGGTTCAGACTGACATGTTTCTTCTGCAGGTGCTCACATTATGTTTCAACAGTACAGAATAAATATCAAAAGTTACATGTCACATTTTGACTCATGGGAAGAATAAAATCTTAACACAGTGACAAGTGTTTTTCCAACAACACAAATGGTTTTCAGACAGAGCCTTTGAGACAAGCATGCTTTATGCTCTTTTCTCACCATGGTTCTGCAGCGAGGGTCTCCATCCGGGTCGGTCAGGTTTCCTCCATAGTACACAGGGAGCTGGTCTGGATCAATGTGTTTGTGTAGAACTTCAGGCCAGTTACCTGAAAACAAGAGCCATTTACTCAGGTACTGTTGTGTTCAAACCTTTACAGCCACTCAGCACAGCCTTTAATGAAATATTATTCAGGGTCTTTGAATGGTTTATTAAAAACAAATGTCCAGGCAAGATAGATTTTACAACGTAAAACCCTAATAACTTTTTTAAACAAGTTTGAAAATATTCTGGATTTTCTCTGATTCACACAGGATCAAAGCTACACACAAGCTTAAATAAATACATTTATTCACCTAAAGATTTAATAAGTTGTGCTGAAAGGTATCCAGTGTCTCTGAACTTGACACAGATAAGGTCTAACTTCTTGACTGACTGATGGTTTCAAATGCTTCTTGTTTCTAGCGGAGTTAAAGTTCTGTAAAGATCACTCAATGACATTTTTGTCAACTTATTAATAATCACAATAATGAGAAGTTATCTCCACATTGTTTATTGGCAGGAACAGGATTATTTAACATGAATTTAAATTAAAAAGTTATGTTGAGGGATGAAAAAAACTCTTACTGCCTAAAACCAGGATCTTGCGTCTTGTTTCTTCACACATGAAATGTTTGATGAGGTTGTAGGCCACCGGAAACAGTTTGGGAGCTATAACAAAATAAGACCATTCTTCAGCCTGAAATAATGAGCTCTGACAACAAACAAACCAAGAAATCTGAGGTACCTTTGATGATAAACACCCTCTTCAGCCCCTCAGGATAGTTGTCTTCAAACATCGTGAGAACCTGTGGAACACAGACGTTTACATACAGTGAGCTGCAAAAGGTCTTGTTGATGAGACCTGCAGCTGTCAGGAAGAAGCTGTTTCTGTGGCCATTCAAACAAAGAGGAATCAGGTGGGAGTCTTTCCTGATGGCCTCAGAGTTCTGATGGCCTGCTGCTGGTGGATGCAGAGCGCCCGACAGTGATGGATGTACATGTTCACCATATGTCATAGATTTGATTAAAAATAATCATTTTAATAGTAATAACATTCCAGTCAGATCGCCTTTAACTTTGATTGCAACACATTCTATGTGTGAAAATGATGTCTCATGTTCACTGAAACACTCTTTCACAGTTTGAGCTCAATGGATCCTGGCATTGTCACCTTGGAGCAAGGCCATGCCATCAGGGAAGAGAAAAGAATAACCTGGTCATTCAGTATATTCAGGTTGTCAGGTGATCTCGTTCTTTGGACAGAACCTAGACCAGAACACCCGTAACAACCCCAGATCACAGACTGCCCCCACAGACCTGTCCAGTAGGCACATGGCATGATGGGTGCATCACTTCAGCTCCTCTCTTCTTACCCTGATGCTCCCATCACTCTGGAACAGGATCAAACCACATGACCTTCTTCCACTGCTCCAGAGTTCAGTCTTTATGCTCTCGAGTAAATATAAGCTTTTTTTCTGTTTAGCCTCATTGATAAGTGTTTTTTTATAGCTACATAGCTGTTTAGTCTACATCCCTTACGTTTCCTTCACATTGTGTAGAAATGGTCTTACTTTCACTAATTAACATAGCTGTGAGTTCTAATGTTGTCTTTCAGCCATATGATTTCACCAAACCATTTAGTGATCATTCATCCCCATCATTCAAAGATGATGTTTCCCTACTGTCCTTCCAGTTTCTAACAGTGTGTTGCACAGTTCTTAACCTGATTTTACTAGTTTCATCAGTCTCCTTAGGTGTTTTCTCTATTTGATGCCAATAATTTGACCTTTCTAATTTTTCTGTTCCGTGACAACGGGATGTGTCTTTATACACGATTGTTTAAAAAAGAGAGGCTGCTCCCTGCATCAGTCAGGGTTACATAAATTGTTGACAGCTGAAACATAATTGCCCATGCAGCAATTATCCAATGAGAGACTCTTACCTATTTGCTCAGTTAAATCCAGGTGGTGACCCTTCTTTATGAATAAAACTAAAAAGTGGAACATGCATGCTGCATGTATTCATCACCTTTGCTTTAAAGCACCAACCATTACCTTCAGAAGAGTACAGATGGATGGTGTCAAATATAAAGAACTAAGATTTGAGTCTGGTTCATTTTTCAGCTGCAGCAGGCTGGACAGATGTTGTGTACGAGTGAACAGATGTGATTAACGTGCAAGTCCAGAACAAACCTCTCCGTAGGTCTCAATAGCAGGTTTCCAGAGGTGCTTCAGTCCAAGACCATCGCAGTCATAGATCAGAGTGATGGACTCAATGTTCTTCCCCAACTGAGATACAGAGAGGAGGTTAGAGGAGACGAGGCAGATAGGAAACAAGGAGAAATAAAGGATGGATCAAGAGGGGGAGGAAGTGAAGAATAAAAGCAAACGAGAGCTGAAAAACAAAAAGAAGAGATATGACTGATCTAGAGAGCAGAGAAACAAGCAGCAAAGATGTGATGAACAAAGGAGACAAGAGAACAGGAAACAAGGAAAGGAGAATACATCTGTGGACCTTCTCAGACTGCCTCTGACACTCCTGGCGCAGCATCTCACAGTGTCGGATCTTGGCCCTCAGGAAGTCCTGCTTGGTGACTGACATCATCAGACCTTTAGGATCCAGAGGACCAATCACATCATACCAGATGGGACTCCCCTCGCGGTCGTAGCCACATATTCCTCCTGACACGTACTTCTCTATCACCTGATGGACCAACACAAACAGGTGTGACATCTGACACAGGTGAGTTTCCTCAAGCAACAAGGAGAAACACTCAGTTTAAAATCAAAGGGTTACCTCTGGAGGTTTCCAGTCCGACACAATGGTGTCTACTTTAAACTGTCTCCTGAACTCCACATGCTGCGGGGAGGAAGAGGTCAAGAATGTACATCCAGAGTTAAAGCTGAAAGACCGATATTTATCAGAACACACAGGTGACCAGAGAAAACCCATATTCTCCAAAATATGTCTGCAGAAAAGTTTATACATTTTACTCTAAAAAAGGAAACGTCTGGAAACAAAAAAATGAAACATTTACCAACAGTTATTTATATTTATCTGACATTAATGAGTTATTGTTGTTAAATCGTTTAGCTTATTGATTCTTAATCTGGAGCTCTGGGGCCCGTCTAAAATGTATGTTTTTAGACTTTAATCTTTATACTCACTGTAATGTTCAAAGATGAAATGTTTATTTTTGTAGACTGTATGTCAGCGGCCAAAGGTTTAAAACTTTTAACGCTCATTTAATTATTAACATTGGGTCATGATTATATAACCTCTTATACGTTAGAAAAATCAATAAGAAATGCTTGGAAATGAAATGATTTCCATGAGAACTTTATGCAGGGGAAAAATAAAGCAGCTGAACAACATTTACCTTTCTGATCATGGCTTCAGATTTCTGAATGTTGAAGCTACGAGCTGGAAAAAAAAACACAAATCAGATCATATATTTTTTTTTTTTTAAAGTATGTATATTATTATCTTCCTATTATGAACATAAAACAGGCATAACAACAATAGACAAAGAAAAGAAGTCCAATTTTATTTAGTTTTCTTTTGGTTTTAAACGGTGTTATACTTTATAGTGAAGTCAATAAATCTGTATGAAATGGTTCTTAATTTATTATTCCTACAAATTGTTTTTAGAGCTCTTATGTGTATTTAAAGAGAAAATCAAAAGAAAACAGATTTCTGCAACGTTATCAGATTATTCCTCTTCGGCTGATTTTACATCAGATTTTCCATTTTCTCCTCATCTCTTTGGCTGATTTTACTGAGCAGATTATTCCTCCTCTTGTTGCCTCTTTGGATAATATGTCTTGACTGATATAATCTGCTCACTCTTAGTACAAGTTTTGTTAATCTTGAGAAACAACAGAATAAAAGGCAAAGTGACCCGAGAGCTCTCAGACAGTTTGGACTTCTGCAAGTAGACGAGTTAAACACACTTTCAGCTCGTCTCTGTTTCAGACAATCTGTTTTCAATCACAGCAAACATCAATCTGCAGGTTCAGAGTCGCTCTTCGACGGCTCGTTTTAATGGAGCAGAGAAAAGGGTCAAAGTCAAGAATAACAACAAATATGAAGGTTCAGAGTGACTCTTTGATCTCAGCCTTACTGAACTCTTCAACAGATAAAAAACAGACAGGAGTGTCCTGAAGCACTGCCAGCAGGACAGTATAATTTACTCAAGGGGTACATGAAATGTTATCATAATTTAACAGATCATTTCAACCTTTCTTTGTCTCTAATCCACACAGGGTCAGAATTATACATACAACCCCCGTAATATTTGGTTAAATGGCTCTCAGCAAGTCGCACCTCAACCACAAGCTTCTGATAGACCTCTGGCTGATATCTGACCACTCCTCTTGACAGAGATGGTCAAATTGAGTCGGCTGAACTGTTTTTTGACAAAAACCTGGCTTTTAATCCTTGAGTTGAGGTCGAGGCTTTGAAGGAGGCCATCCCAGGTGCTTCCTGTTAGCCTGTTCTCCAATCAGAAACCAGTTTTGTGTGTGTTTGGGATCATTATCCTGTAGGATCACCTGATTCTTAGGAGTAAAACCTCTTTACAATTTGTCAAGCAAGAGAACCTGCCCTGAACCTGGGGTCAGACAGGAGAAACTTAGAGAAGAGAAATTACTGATTAACCATGTCCAAGTGAAGAATTCAATCAATCACATAATCAAACAACAGAGTTACTGCTGACATTTAAAAACATGACTTTTCTCTGCAGGTGCTAAAGCCGAGCAGGGATTCAGTTAATGTGGCACTCTTCTGTTACCCTGCTGGTATGTTTTGTGTCATTATGTCTCCACCTTCTGTGTTCTGGTTGAGGGAGGAAGGTTCTTATCCAAGGTTTTACAGTACCTGGTTTATTAATACAGTGACGTCATCTTGTACTTTTAGGAAAACAGCACCAAAAAGAAACGTTTTAACTTCATGTTTGTGGTAAGGATGATGC
>JAVKLF010000033.1:5153748-5165000 GCA_034783495.1 Millerichthys robustus
TTTTTGTTCAACTTTTGAGTTCTGCCTGCTCCCTGGGTTTTTGCCACGTCCGTTCCAATTCTGACATAATGTAAAGATCCACACAGCTAAGACAGAATCACTTCTCAAACATGCGATGTCTCGAGAAAAATGTTTTGTTTTGTTTGCTTTTTCTGTCTTTTTTTTCAATCTGGACTCATATAATGACCATGGACGTCATTTATATGTAAAAGTAGGATCACAACATTGTTTGAATGAAATGTGCATCAAGTGAGCTAGTTTTGTTTCTTAAGAATACTGATAAGAGATATGAAATATAACTTATTAACCTCTGCCAATCAAATGGAGAATAAGCTGCTACTTGTAAATCGGATTCTGACAGAGTTATTTACATTGAGTCAAATTGAAAATTAATTTAAACGGAACCAAATAAGATGTTGGGAGGTGAATACTGTTGCAATCTACTAATACCTAATACTCATTATAATGTTTCTAGCATCTTTTCTTCATAATTATACAACAAATGCAGAAAGAGCGATATATTGTTCAACATCTTGAAGAACACAAAAACAAGTACAGTGACTACAGATCACCACTCTACTACCTGAGTCCTGGCTGCCCTATAACTCTTACATAATTTGAGAATACATGACTATGCAGACCATTTGTATTTACCTTCAGGCTAAGAAATGCTAAGCACTCTTAGGACAATGCTGCCTCTTTAGTGTAAGACATGCAACGATGCATAAGAAAACAACACAAAGGGCAAGTGCGATTTTTGCAGAATTTCTAATTTGCACTTGATTTCCAGCACTGATGAGGAGAAAGGACTTGTTTTGTGGTTACTCTCACAATGCACTCAGAGGAAGACAGGTCCTGTCACAGTACAAGATAGGCTTCAAACAGAATAGGTACAAACAGTCCTCTGTAGAGTTTGTCTGTTGTATTAGTATTCAGACAGAGACTGCAGGCAAAAGGGCCAGCAAGGATGCTATTCTTAGTCAAGCACAGCAGCATCCCAGCTGAAATATTAGACAAAAACTCAAAACCACAGACAGCACTGTGATGCACTGAATTACATTTTAATGTAATTCAGTGCATCACAGTGTCAGTTTTCCATAAAACACTGAACTTCATTTGACATTTTTACTGTTTTTGTTACAGCCACTTCCAACTTTCTGTATGTGCTACGATTCACAAACCACTTCAACCAACAGTCCTCATCACCATGGTAACATCAGTCAGGTGGTTCATGGGTGAGTAGCCTATAGTGGGCAGCAACATTAGAATAAAGCAATGCTGGGCATGGAGAAGAAAATATATTCATGGTCAAGATGAGATTTCTTTGACAATAGATATTAGAAAAATTGCTTTTAAATTAGTATTATGTAAAATATTGCTACTTTATGACTAAGAGACACAACATGTTGCTTTAGACATGTAAATGTAATCTCCCACCTTTTGCTTTTTTGAGTTGGGTGACAAAAAACCTAATGTGGCACAATCACCAACAATGCTCGACTGTTGAGTGAAGTGAAACTGAAGGATTTTAAGAGCTGGTGCTGATGAGAAGATTATTAACAAATGAAACCTGGAGCAGGCGTAACTGGGTGCGGCAGCAAAAACGTAGTGAGTAGAAGTGACTGATGGCACAAAGGAATACACACAACCTAAATAAAAACACATAAAACAGAACTATACACAACAATAACAAACCACAGGAACATTAAATGAATCTAACACAAAACATCACTACCATAAAGGATAGATCCTGACAGTAACTTTTATTGTGTAACTAAAATCTGAGCGCAGCTAAAATTTACAAACTGCATGTAAAGCAAAAACACAGTTTGCTAGCTTAAGATGAACACAGAGATCAGAGCAATGGTAATGAAGTAGATCACTGACAACAGCAGCAAACTCAGGTAACTGCACAAAGATGCTACCAGAGGCTCATTGAACAGAGTGGACATCAAAAAAACCGAGTCATCAACAGCAAAACAGTGCTTTGATGTTCTCTGATCTTTTGTCAGACTTTAATGTTGCTCCATCAAAAACGGCATGCTGCCAGAAAATCTCCTAGTGGGCCTCATTAGGTGAAGATCAAACAGTAACTGTATCATGAAGCTTGTCAGCTGGACCCGCTTCGTCTCAGGGCAAGAACAGCACAGAACCTTACTGAAGCTCCTGAAACAACGGTTTAAAGAAACAGACAAGTCTCCCAAAGAGTTTGTACTAGATTTAGGACTACCACACACAATTCATCAGCATCAACATTTACAGTCGACACTAAAGAATTAAAGCATAACATTCTAAAAACTGAAAGTATTGATTAAAATACTGACTATGTCCAAGCTACAATTTTAAACTATTATGTCAGAAAAGCAGTCTGCTCACTGTGTAGAATGAGCCACATTATAAAAGTTGTCAAAGGCCAACAGGGTCTAAAGTATGGGAGTAAACAATAAAAGAGTGGTTTAAATAACAGCAGAAGAAGAAAGCAGCACGAAACAACAAAAGCTCGAAGGTTTTTAAGCTACTAAATGAGCTCTGTGAAGTTAGACAAATGCTGTCCATTATCAGCGAACAAATGTCTATAAACAAACCTTACAGACTAGACACTGAGCCATTGTTTAACTGCTTAACGCTGTGCCACTGTTGTTTTGAATTGTGTTTCACTGTCACGGTTTGCCTCCCCCACTAACCTATGTTATTTGAAGCGACAGTATTTTAAGTAAAACGCTGTAAGAAAAGAGCTCATGTCTTTCTGTCCCTTGTAGCAGGAGAAGCACATCATGATGGCTGAACATTTTCTAAACATAGGTGATGAAACAGAGCGTACCATGACAAATACAGCTTACTGTATTCCTTTTACTTTACAGTTATTAATGTACATCATTTTAACAGCTGAATTATTGATATTTAAATCATGCATTTTTATAGTTAAAGCAGCAATAATTCATTATTTTAGATAAAAAGAACTAAAATATAGTGATGTGAAGAACTAAAGGTATCTTTTTGGATGGAATGTGATATGACTCTGTGTTGTTCTCCAGTGTCCTGTGTACAAGCCGGGCTGGCCGTACGTTCATGTGAGCAGCTGTCACTCATGGCTTTGTTTTGCTGTGTGTTTATCCTTTGCAACTCTGCGTCTACAAGGCAAAGGGTGGGCGGAGGTCAGGGCGGGGTTGCAGCTGGAGTGGAGGTAGAGAGACGAGTGGCTTTCACAAATCTTGTTTTGGTCTATAGACTGTGCTCAACAGCCCACCTAGTAGTAACATTTCACTTATTGCTCCTTTAATAAGATCAATTATTAGGTATGATAGAAAAAGAGTTATATTCCCCAATATTCCATTTTAAATGTGCCGTATTTGCTTTCCTCCTGTTTCTAAGAGGTAAAAGCCATGTGACAGATTCAAAATCAGTCTTGTAGATTTATCAATTAATTAAAGTTGATTGACTACTGTAGTCAAAATAAAAACAGCTGTAAGGCCTACTCAATATTTTGTTTTTAAACAAAATTATGGAAACTGAACTTCTCACCTGTTGGTGGTACGCATCTTAAATGCAAGCTTCAGCACAAGGCAACATTACCAGTGCATTCTGGGAGTTGTGGTTTTAATGGTTTGTGTACTGTATACCTGTGGTCAGGTTATATTATATAGAAAATATGATTTCATGAGGACTAATTGAATTGTAACCTGGTCTGGATGTGGCCTGCTGGTCTTTTGTTTGACAAGTCTGATCTACACTGTTGTCCTGTACCTCTGACAATTAGAGTTTAAACACAAACAAGTAACTTATTATGGGGAAAAAGATTCTTTAATACAATTCCAAAGTTTTGCTTACAATACAAAAATAGCTGATTAGCGCTGTGATAATTGTTTAGATGTCATTTTGAGTAAATGTGATTGTGTAATTCACCAGCTCACCATGAAATTCACTCCAGACAGGCTTCATTGATCCATTATAACAAGACAATGTATTGTTTTGATTAGGATTCGGACCAGAAAATAAGAAAAATCTGTTACATTTTTTCTCAGCAACCACATTTACGCCATTGTTTAATTTTTTTTCTCTAGTGAGTGTGTAAAGAAGATGTGGCTGCCCTGTTCACAGCTGACTGTCACTGACTGAACTTATGTCAATGAAGAGAAAACTGCAGCAAGAAAGCAGCCAGACTGTGGCTCTGACACCAGGCATTCACAGCATAAATTGACAACATATTTGTTTGTTTTTTGGCATTCATTAGTTTGTATGTTTCTGTATGAAAAACACTAATTGCTGTACATCCAATAAAAACTGTCCAGTGATTTAATCTTCTCAGTTTTTTTGTCTGCTGATGTTGCTTTCTGGCCTATGAGTAAATTAAAAAAACACCAAGACAAGCTTACCTGCTCCACTCTGATAAAAACAATAAAAAGCCCTTTCAGTCAATCCTGAATAATCAGCATGCAACCAAAAGTAAACAACAGTTATCACAGAACTTGTTGCTTTTCTTAAAGTCTGAACATCAGCTACTGTCAAAGAATATCCCAGGGAAAGTTATTTTTTCTGCATTTTTTCTATTGCACATGCACACGAGGAGCAATTTTGTTGTCAGTATGGGGAGTTGAACCAGAGACCTTTCAATCACAAGCTCACCTTTAACCTGTGCCATGATGTCTTCTGGCAGCATGAGCCGGATTTCATGGTTGTCTTGGGTAAGTTTACTGACCACAAAGTGTAACTCACTGATTATTACCATTTATTTACTGAATTGAGGCTGGTTGTTAGTCCACAGTTAGCTCTGAATATCTCCTGAACACACTTAAAAGAATCAGTGTCATACTTTGATCTACACAACTGAAAAGATGTGCATCAAATCAGTAATGCTAGTTTTCTTTTTCACCCACCTGTTGTTTCTCCATGGGTTCCCTGCTGATGGCGGACACCTTTGGCGCCGGTGCCCGCTCGCACGTGCACCCCTCCAGCAGGTATATACCAGAGGGTCTCGTGCTCTGCTCGTTCTCAAAGTAGAAAAGCAGATTCTGGTATAGGGCGAAGTACCGCTCGGTCCAGCGGCTGTTCTCCGCGCTCTTTTTGCTCAGGTATCCTCGCCTGGTTCCTTCTTTACGCGCCGTCATTGACAGATACAGCGCGTGCCCCTCGTTGTACCGCACGCTCTTCTGCATTTTACGCTCGGTCTTTATTTAAACTTCAACCAGAAACCATCACATTGCAGCGAACCTGCACGTATGTGGCTGACAGCGGAGAGAGAAAGCGGTCTGTGTCCGTCTGTTGGATAAAGGTAATCCAGGCTTACCCGGGTAGAAAAAGTTGGAGGGCGCGCGCAGAGCGCATCACCCTGTCGGCTACTTTGATGTGGGGCTTTCGGAAACGACCGAGACGCGACACTTGACCGAGTAACAACGCGTTTGGATTTTTTTCCTTTTTAAATGTAGCCAACTAAAAGGAGATAACGAGACGTCCCGCGGTTGACGTACAACGCAACAGACACGCAGCGGAGCTGAGCGGTAATCCGCTTTGACACACACAGACCGAGGACAGGTCACTGCCGCCCCGCGCGCGCTGCTGCGCTCACGTCAGGAGGTCCACAGACCGCCCACAGTGCGCAGGTGCACCTGAGCGCGCGAGCCCACAATGAAGTCATAACCACTTCAGTGATGGATGTTTCACTATGGCAGTGATCAATTGGTGGCCCGCGAGCCACTTCTGGTTTCTAATAGTTTGGTTTTTTTTGTAAACACTCAGAATTCAGGGAAAATCAAACAAAAATGTAGCCTATTTTTTTTTTAACAACTTTGAGTCATTATTTGTAGCTGCAGCTCAGTAAGATACTGAGACTGGTTTCTGTAATCTAATAGCATATTACTTCTGAATGTTTCTACATTCAATATAAAATAAATTCAATATCTTTCAAACATGTTTATTGGGCCAAAATTTTGAATCCATTCATCACTCGCTACTTCCTTTCTGGGTTGCAGGAGTCCCCTGTGCCAAAGTCCATCACAGGGTGGCCTCAAATTTATGTTGTTTTTATTTTTATATCATTTTTCTGTTTATCCATCCATTCATGTAAAAGAAACCCAGACACCCCTCTCCCTAGCAACACTCTCTCCGCCTGTCCTCATTTTTGACATCTCAGTTCTGATTAATGCTCTCCTTTCCCAGTCGGTGAGTTTTGGTGGCCAACCCTCTGTTGACCTTTTTAAAATCTGTTTTTAATAACAGTTTTAATGGTACTGTGTGAGGTGTTATGGGTTTGGGATATTTTTTTATATTTTCCAACCCGAAATGGTACTTCTCACATTCTTAGGACAACATTTGTGAGGATCTGTGTTTTCTGGCTCCGCCGTCTGCATCGTTTCAGGTGCTGAGGGCAGCAGAGCTGGTGAGCACAGCTGCAGCCAATTACAGCTCATTACCTATCCTTTAAAAGGTGGAGTCTTTCCACAAGTCTCTGTTGGATTTTCACTCATTAAATGAGATATTCCTGGGTTCCCTGGTCTACATGTTTCCTTAGGGAAAGTAGTTTGCCTCAGTAAGAGAATTCTGGTTACTCTGACTCAGTGTCGGCCTGTCTGTTCTTGTGAGGGTTTGATTCTGCAGCCTGGCTGCTGCAGCTAACAAGACTCACCTGCAGCCACTCTCTCTTGATGAACCAGCTCTCTCTATAAGCTCCTCCTGGCGACAGAGACAATGCTGGATCATTGTGCTTCATTTGGTAAATGAAACTGCTCCTCAAGTGTTACTTTATACCTGAGTTATAACCATGGACTTCACCATCTGTTAATGCACCATCGCACCCTTACCACAGAAAACTTTTAAATACACTAGCACACTATTGGCTCATGTTGGACCTCCACTGGACTCACTAGAAACTCACCAGTACCTGGTCCTGCACTGTTTACCTGTATCGATTACCCGTTCCTTTGCCCTTCTTTCAGATCCCACTCCCTTCCAGCTTTGCACATTTTCCATTTGTAAACAAATCCAATTGTATATTGTACTGGCATCGTCTCTGGTCTTATGACATCACGCAGAGATTTTGATAACACTCTTCTGCTCCTGGACTTCTAACCTTGGGCACAGAACCACAACCTATCAGTGTCTTCTGTAAACTGGAAAACAAAACAAACCCAGTGATTGTCTTCCTCTTATTCTTCAACGAAACAAGGTTTTTGAAAATACCAATACTCACCGCTCATCCCTGGTCTATCACCCTCAGCAACAAAATAAACTTCTGACCTCTTTATCTGGCTCCTTTCAGTAAACTGGGTTTTGGTTAAAGGCTCAAAATGACATTTTCCTCCCATTGGGTTTTAAAGCAGAGGTTTTTAACGCTGTCCCTCGTGACCCACTGTCCTACGTGTTTAAGCTGTTTCTCTGCTTTGGCACAACTGATTCAAATGATTAAATAACCTATACTCAGACTGTCATTGAGGTTAGCTGGAGCCTGTCAATCACTCCGTCAGGTGTGTTGAAGCAGAGAAATGTCTCAAATATGCAACCTAATAATTTGTCACTCCTAACAGTGCTGACTTTTGATAAAATGAGTCTTTATGGAATGAGTCTTGCTAAAAAGATGAAAAGCTGATGTAAGGAAACAAAAAACAAAACTTAGGGGCATTTTTGTGTCACGCCAAAAATGCACAAACACAAAATTGCAAAAGCAGAAGTTTCTATTTTTATATAGCAGTGATACGCATCAGAGGCTGTTTGTTCCGAAACTCCCAGCTTGAAAGCACAAACAGATGTTGTATTGCTTTAGTAGATTGCGTGTGTGTGTGTGCGTGCGTGCGTGTGTGTGTGTGTGTGTGTGTAGGAGTGGAGACAGATGTTTTGTGTGTGAGCATATATGTGTATTCATAAGCTAAGCTGCAGTATACAACCTTTTTCTTGTGCACAGATAACTGGAGCTTGATTCACTGTTAAATATAGTTTCATTTTAAACAGAAGTGGAAATGGTGGACTGCCTTAAAATTTAACACTGAAATATTAAAGGAACATTCTGGATTTTCAAGATTTGGCCTGTGTACACAGCTCAAAAAATAAAGGGAACACCTATAAGAACATAACTTCAAATCAGTCACACCTTTGTGGAATCAATGTCACCAGTTAGGTAGGAACAAATACTGTGAATAAATTTCACCTGCTGCTGTGCAAATGGAACATACGACAGGTGGAAATGAGAGGCAATTAGCAAGACAACCCCTCTAAAAGAGTTATTCTGCAGGTGGTGACCACAGCAGAGTGTCCAGAGCATGGAATAGGTACCAAGCGACAGGCCAGTACACCAGGAGACTTGGAGGGGGCCGTAGGAGGACTACAACCCAGCAGGACTACCTCGTCCTTTGTGCAAGGAGGAACAGGAGGTCCACTGCCAGAGACCTACAAAATGACCTCCAGCAGGCCACTAATGTGCATGTTTCTACTCAAACTGTCAGAAACAGACTCCATGAGTGTGGTAGGAGGGCTCGATGTCCACATATAGGACCTGTGCTTACAGCCCAACATCATGCAGGACGATTGGTGTTCACTAGGGAACACCAAAATTGACAGCGTCGCCATCTTTACAGATGAAAACATGTTCACACTGAGCCTTTTGACCAAATCAGTGCTTGTCTCTGTCAGTCTGCCTCATCGGACTGTTCCTTTCAGCAAGTAGGAGGCGTATATCAGAAGTCTGAGTCTAATATTCCCCCCTAAAGCATTTGGTTTATGATTAATTTCATGTGTCAGAAATAATCATGCGGTAAACACAGAGAATGCAGTACCAAAATGCACAGGGTTTTTTATTTCAAATTCACGATATTACATTTACTTTATGTATTATTATACAATAGTAAGGGCTCATCATGTGCAAATTTTTGCTGCTTAAGGTCACTTAAGTAAGAACTATTTCAAACCTAGACAGCTGCACAGACGATAACTTGAGTGTCCAAACCTGTGCCTCTCGTCTGGTAGAAAATTGAACAATACACACAGTTTATTAATTTTAATAAAAACTCATCAGAATCAGAGTTGATCATTTAAGTAAGTATAATTGTTTTTTTCCATTTTGATGACAAACTGCAGGGGAAAACAAATTTGATCAGACAACACATCACCAGAATATCTGACAGATATAATCTGTGTCCCCCTCTATACTGTGTCTGTTTGACCTCAGTCATACTTCATCATGTCTTCTAACTCGTGCGAGTTTGAAGGAACTCCTCCATCACATCCAGCGGTATTGTTGAAATGAATGTTTAATGCCAAGCTGCCTCGCAAGAGCCCCATCTGGTGGGGGAACAGACTATTTCAGGGGACACCTGTCTGAAGGCTGGTTTATCACTTGTTCATTTTGTCGAGTGACAACCTTTAAAAACTCCAGGAGCCACAAGTAAACCTGCAGTCTGAGAGCAAAGTGCTCTGTTAGGAAAATATGGAAACTGGACAAATATGATTTTCTCTGCTCTCATTAGAAAACTAGCAGCAGCATTTTGGATCAACTGAAGACTTTTTAAATACTTTTTGGACATCCAGATAACAAGAAAGTGGTCCTGGTAACCTTTTTAATGTGGGGTTTTTATGATAGATTAACGGAATTTTAAATCCACACATATTTTATACTTTGTGATTGATTATAATTATTTACTTTAAAAACAGATCAGATCCTGCTGATGTTATTAACTGTTTGTTTTCTCATTTTGTAATTCATAAAATTTTGTGTACTTTGTATACTGGCTCAGCTACTGGCTTCTGTTGTTGTTGTTGTTATCTGTTCAGCCCCAATCTGCTCTCTGCCTTCTGTCCTTTCCTTTTGTGCCCCCCTTAGCCTTTGCTGTCTGGTGACTTCAAGCTCAAAATAATAAAGACTGCAACATGAGAATCATTTCAAATCCCTCCTGTTGTAGAGTAAAACTGTCGAGGCATTGAGAAATATCAGTTTAATCTTACTGAATGCAGATATGTTGGACAGGATAGGTTTAAAAAAAAAAAAAAAAAAACTTTAAACAGTAAGAGAACTCACTTCCTGGTTTACAATAACGTCATTCCAATGCTGACTTTAGAGGACAACCCACAGGGGGTGTGACCAGGTTTATTATAAACACTGTAAGAATGCATGATTCGGAACCATTTAGATGCCGTTTGTGATAAACTTTGTATGTGTGCGAATAAACATTCAAAGCTGAGTACTGGACCGGTTTACTGTGCCTGATTCGGGTTTCTAATGTACACGTTTTCTTTTCAATACCCTGACTTAAAAATAACACAAAAATTCATTACATTAGAACTGGAGGCTACATTAGTGATATCCAGAAGAAGAAAAGGCTGCAAAATTTATTCCTACAATGCTCAGGTCCAAAATCTTCTTCAGGTCCATCATCCTGTCTGAGTTTAAAAGCAAAAAAATCAAGAGAATTTTATGTCTTTAAGACATGCTTGTAATCAAATTAACTGATTGGATTAATCAGGTTTCATGGATAAATATAACTATCATCAGCATAACAAAGGCTTGGAAGTAAAGAAAAAGAAGCCAAAAGGTTTATTTTATCAAAAAAAAAAGTTACTGACATAAAAGCCCAACAGGTACTTACAAAAACTTCGCACAAGACTCAGGGAGGGACACACGAAGCAACCACAATTGACTTTGACAGAGTCCAGTCCACGAATGACAAGACATGGGAGGACACTGAGTACAAAAGGAACTCAAATTAACCCAAACCACCAACACATGTGAGGGAAACGGCTCTGATCAGGTGAGAGACGGAGGAACTACAACAAAGCCCAAAGAAAACAACACCAAAAATACAGACAGCTTTTTTGTTTTCATAAATTGCTGTGATTTAGCAGAACATTATATGATTTCGCAAGTTAATTAAAAGTAAAGTATTAAAAGTATTCTTTCTTTTATTTGAGAGCAAAAACATTCTTTATGTGCAAAACATGGAATATCACATTTAAAAAGTTACCCTTTTATCAAATAAAAATGCCTTAGAGTTGACTCAACATTAAACTTGTCTTATAAAGAAATATAATACCCACAAAAAGGAACAATTTGTGCACACATGCCTATTGAATAGGATTTAAGATCATTTTATACTTCTGTTTTGGCAGAGCCCCTCCTTGTTTACAGTGCTTTATCAAAAACTAACAAAACTTTTAAATGTTTTTAAAGAAATATTTGATTCCACACAAGGCAACAAGATCTATGGGGCCATTATTGTAGCAAAAATATTTGCAAATGCGTGTAGAGAGTTGTGTGTCTGTATCAGAATCTGCAA
>JAVKLF010000033.1:5252526-5262773 GCA_034783495.1 Millerichthys robustus
GATGGATGGATGGATTAGTGAGATTCTGCATGTCGTCATGATGTAATTCTACAGTCACTTTCTATGTATGGAACCAAGAAACATGATTAGATCCTCAGCAAATTGCAATGCAAGAAAAAACAAAACATTTCCTGAACACCCCTGTGTGCCCTGTGGTCTCAGTTTGACCTCCCCTATTAAACCTGTCTGGCTCCACTGTGGAACAAAGCAGAAATAAAGCAGAGTGTACAAGAAATACTATGAATAAACCTCACCTGTCCTGCCTATCCCTATTGTCTGCTCTATAGTGGTCTCGGTCTCGGTGGTCTTTGCCATTGCTGAAGGAGGAGTAAGGTCTTTTCCTAGATTCCGCCGCTGTGGTCTTTTTGTGGGACTCGAAGCTGTGCCTCTCTTTACCGCTGCTGCTTTCATGGTGTCGAGCTGAAGGCTGATGCCTGTCAGAGCTGTAGCTGTCCCTGCTGCTTTCATCGTGGTGAGAGCTGTCCTTCAGCCTTTCAACATCTGAAAACAAAGAAAACCACAGACATCCATCAACAACGGTGCGATTTCTTTCTCGTTGTATTTCTTGTTACACAAAGCATTTCACCTACCAAGATGTTTGTAGGCTTGTGTGTTTATATTTCTAGTGTTCTGCTCCATTGCCTGTGAAAAGATCCATCATGGATTTTAAAGTCTTTCTAGATTGTAAGAGGAAGATTTACCTCAAGGTCTTTAAATACCTGAGCGTTTTCTTGTCTTTTCTTGATTGCGTGCTTATATAATTTATGTAGTTTTCTTGCATCAAACTCAGTAAATTTGGAAACAAATATCCACAGATTTCTGTAAAAAAACAAAAAGAGAGCGACAACACAATCGACAAAAAAATCTATTAGATTATTTGAACCACATGAAAACCTTCACAGACACGTAAAAAAAAAAGATACTTGTTTTTAACATTTGGCATTTTAAGTTAGATGATTTGAAGACATTGAGTAAACTAACTTTCTCCACTGCTTGATCTGGTCAGGATTTGAATATTCCTTCAAGCACTCTGTGATGTGGTCTCCAATGTTTATGAGGCATTGTCTGGTGTGTTCCAGCTGCTCTCGCTCCGACAGCCCTTTCTCCGGTCTGTCCAGTTGCTTCAAGGCAGCTTTCACTGGCCGCATCCTCTCTTTACACTGCACAACAAAACACAAATAAAACTATTTCAATCACTCTTTAAACAGAAAATCATGCACATTATATGAAGGGAAAAAATTGTACACACTGTTATAATTCTAGAGTTTAAATTATCAGGAAATGATAAAGATCTGATTTTTATCAGGTCTTAAAAGTATTAAAATCTAATGTAAAAAACATCTACAATGACTTTAAAGAAACAACTGCTGCAGTTCATCAACATGGCTTCTAAAACCAGTTTAAACTTATTCATAAGCACTCCATGGGTGTCATTTGATAGACAACGTCAAATGTTTGTATGCACCAACTCATGCTATGAGATGATGTGAGAGTAGTATTTTGTTTGCACTTCGTAGTTAATCGATCAACATACCACACTGAATGTCCTCTGGTCCAGTTCCTCAGACTCCTCAGATACTGGCACATTTTCTACACTCACTGCTTTATGGACAGACAAGTCTGAGGCTTTCTTTATCCGCTCTTGTACCTCAGTTTTTACTTCATTCTGATTTTAATTAGAGAAAAAACAAATAAAAGATTCAGTTGAGAAAACCCTTGTTTCTTGTTTATTTACAAAGTGCGTGACTCAATATTTCTAATTGCTTAAAAAGATTCTCTCACCTTCTCTATGCCCTCCTCTTGTCTATGTTTTGTTTGAAGAGTCATTATTTCTTTTTTTTCTTTGGACTCTTTCATGTCTTTAAAGTCACAACTTTCATCCTTCTCTTTCTTTCCATCTTTTTTTATTTCCTTTTCTTTGCCATCCCTCTCCACTGATGAGAAACCATCCTGTTCTTCCTCTTCGTGATCATCCTCTTTCTCTTCCTTCACCATCTTGTCTGCTCGGACCCATCTGCTTGACATCTTCACCTCCTGAAGAGATCAAATCGTGTCATCTCGATCGTCAAACTGAAAACTGTTGCGGTGTCGTGTGTACGCAACCAAGTTTACCTTGTCCTCCTCGTCGATTTCATCCTCATCATCTGATCTCTTGTCTGACTGCAGATCTGAAGATGGGCTCTTTGTCACCTCATCTGCCTTAGTTGACTTTAGAGCTTTGCTCTTTTTACTTCTTGGTTTCCTCTTCCGTGAATTTGCCTACAAAACAAACACGGAGCATTGATAAAACTTGGTTAAACGTTATGAATAAACCTGATCCCAAGCAAAAATGTCTTCAAGTCATGCAGGGATAGAAGCTAATAAAGAGATGTTCTCTGAGACTTACAGCTCCTGCTTGTTTCTGTGCTTCTTTTTTGGCCAAGTCCTTGCTCAGTAATTTGATGAGGTAGTCTGCTCTGGCCTGTAGCTGCTTGGCCTGTGGCTTTTTGTCAGGATCATCTGGTAGTAGCTGATCAATAATTGACAAAAAAGTGTACATGTTTCAGTGGGTAAGTCACTGGATTAAATAAGAAACCATGATTTCATTCATACAACTGAATTTACATTTTTGAAAACACAAAATTAACTGTATCACATTCAAAATAGAAAAGTTTACATTAAGCATCCTCTTATAAAAAAAAAAAAGCTGACACTGTTTATGGGCAACTAGAGAATAAATTCTGGCAATTGAAGGAGTCAATAGTGGAAGATAAAAAAGTATAAATGTTAATTTGCTTATATCTTTTGCTTTGACAAACGTTTGGTGGTAGATTAAAATGTCATAATTGTTGTTAAAGCAATCAGATTGATTGATCAGCGTCTGAACTAACCTTGTGTGTGAGATTTAGGTCCGGGTCCATCTTTATCATCTCCCAGCTGCCATAACCGTATTCATATATTCCTATGAGAAGACTGGAGTCATCCTCCTTTCCCCACTCGATGTCAAAGTGCGCTGCCTTCGAGTGACATGGAATCATATACCTACACAAACACAGGTAAACATGTTCAGATTTTAGATTATATTTTAATAACATAGTTATTAAGTAATGTAACAAATAAGATTGAGTAATTCAAAAATTACAAAAATGACTTTTGATGTGATTTACGCACTTACAAAAGCTACAACTAAACCTGTTAAATGTGACTGACCAAGTTGATTTTCAACTTGTCATTTTAAAAATTGGTAGTACTCATGGAGTATCGTAGTTTAAACTTATACTAACTTGTTTTGTTTTAGCTATAGGCTTAGTTATAGTTGGCTTGGCTGGTTTTATATCCTTCATAATGTCCATCGTGTCTAGTCTTCCTAACAAGCCAATGAAGAAAATGGAGAAACACAATTTCTTTTTACCAATCAATACTTACAACAGAAACCCTTGTTTGAACAAACCACGAGCTTCAGACTTGCTTACAACTTCCTTCTGTTGCTTGATATTTGTAAATTAGGAAACTAGCCCTAATGTAATAAAATGCTGAACAAACTGTGCCTATAATCTTCTGAAGAGTGTTTCCAGAACAGCTCTTCAACACAGCAGAAGAAGTATTAGTACTTATTCTTCTGCACATCTGTCTGTCCTGCAGAATACGTACAACCTCTCTTCTCAGCTGCACACGAACAATCAAATTTTACATATAGCCACAGGAAAACCACAAACCAAAACTAACATTTTAATTAGATACTGCCTTTGTGGTGATTTCTGGCTTACGCATCATTAAAAACTGTATGCTTAAAAGGAATAAAAAGAAAACAGACTTTTTTATTTAGAAATGGGAAATGGTCTGAACTTATTTAGAGCTTTATCAAGTCCAAAACCTCCAAAGCGCTTCAAACTAGTTATTCACCTATTCAAACACACGGATGGTAATAAGCTACACTGTAGCCACAGCTGCCCTGAGGCAGACTGACGGAAGCATCACCAGACCCTCAGACCACCACCAGCAGCGGGCAAGGCATGTGAAGTGTCTTGCCCAAAGACACAATGACTGAGACAGACAGAGTGGGGTTTCAAACCGGCAGCCCTCCAGTTCAGGACAAACTCCCCATCTCCTGAACCACTGTCACCCCAGAAAGTCTTGTATTGAGTAGAGCATGATGTAATTATGCAGCAAACGTACCGTTTTCTCTCCTCTGGATCAGCAGGAATGGCCTTGTGCAGCGGAGCCAGCTCTTCTTCGTGAGAAATTACAAGTTTGGCATTAACCTGAACTCCAGAAATTCTGAATGTAGGACCTTTCACCTTTCCTCTTCTGCCCCCTAAACATTATATAAAAAAATACAAGAAATACATAATAATAATAATAATAAATACTCATGAGTAACCAGTTTTTATTGAATAAAAAACAATTACCTGATGTCTTCTCTGGTCCACAGGGGTTTTCACGTAGAGTTCTCACACATCCATTGTGGACAGTTTCTGCCAATCGTTTCAGGTCGTGTTCAGACTTATCCACAAGTTCAGCATCACGAGCAATTGCATCCAATCTGTGTCCAAACAGTATGCGTTGAGCAGGCTACCTGCAATGCTATTGTGCTATTTATAAAACGGTAAAGAAATTACCTTTCCAGTGGTCCTCCAAATTTTTTATAACTCTTGACAAACCTGTCAAAAATGATCATGGTATTTGTTAATTTAAAAATGAGAAAATGATTACATAAATTACAAACTCAACACTAATATTAAAGAAGAGTTATCAATACCATTGTTACTACTGCAGGGAGAAAATGAAATAAGCATAAACATAAAAAAAATGCTCGAAACAAATTGTGTTTATGTTGTTCTGTCCACAAGCAGCTTTAATCCTAAATAAAAGCTTTAACAGCACCAGTGCAACAGTGAGGAGCAGTAGAAACGATGAGATAGTTCAAAGAGGCGCAGTGCAGCAGATAGCAAAATGGATACACTCACACAGAGCATCTGTGTGAGTGTATCTTAATTATTTAAAGTTGTGGGACAACTAGAGTAGATGAAAACGAAGCTGCTAGTAATGATAAATAATGCAAAAAGGTATCTATATTTAAAAACTTTTATTTTAGTATTGGTCAGCATCACAGTGTAAGTTTTGGGACAACCCATGTGGATGAACTGTAAAATACTGGCATGTGGTAATAAATATGTTTACCTGCGGATCTCAGCATCAGTAAAGCCCTTGATATTTTCCCGTGGAATGGTCCGAGGTCGTCCTCGTTTTTTTGGTCTCTTTCGGTCTGAGGCAGAGTCACTATCAGAGCCAGAATATCTCCTGTTCCTACTCAGCCGACCCACATTAGAGTTAAAGCTTATCTGTTAGCACAAACAGTGAAAAAATAACCAGGCAGTTCATTTAGAACCTACAATGCACAAAGCAAAAAAATACTTTTACAATTTTTAAAGACTTAAAGCAGTTTAATTGATTTGACTTTTATTATATTTCAATATAACTTTTCTTTAGCACAACTCTTTCTGACACATACCTGTTTGGCACAATTCCTCATGCGTGGTAATAAGTAGATTTCTTCCAGCTCCTTTTGTCTCTCTTCTTCCTCCATCCTCCTCCTTTGCTCTTCAGGAATTATGTCATCCCAGCTCCTTTGACTTCGCTCAGAGTCAATATCTAGATCCTCATCTTCCATCACGGTGAAGTTGGCAACCTGCATAAGTCAGGCCAAGCAACCGATGTAAGTAACCTGTTGCTAAATAACAGCCTAACATTTCCAGTTTTTATTTGTCGTTTTCTCACCTTGAACTGTGATAACAGCTCTTCTCCTACAGTAGAAGGTCCAGGGTCATTCTCCCTGGTTTCAGCTCTTTTAAGGATTTCATCAATGTCCATTTCCTACACATAAAAATAAATGAATTCAAATAAAATTGTTTATATACAGTACAGTGTACTTGAATGTGCTTCCAGTGTTTAGATTCATTTATGTTATTCAGCAACACCAGAGAAGGCTATTATGTAACCAAAATTTAACATTTTGTTGTGTTTTATTACACAAAATAATTTAGAATTATAATATTCAGTAAAGTATTTTTCTACCTAAAAGTTTGGATTATTACATATGTCTTGTGGTTAATGCTTGAACAAGTGATTGAATAATTGTAATAAGACATTGTTACATATTCAGTGTGTAGGCACGCAGCTAAAGCTAAGGCATATAATTTGAGTACTTTGAAACAATTTCTCAGTAACTGGATTTTATTTTATGTTTGTGTGAGGAAGTACGGTGAAGTCTGTAAAAAAATGATGATGTCATTTTGGTTTGAATTAAAATTCAGCTAACAGCATAAAATAAAATGTTTCTCTCTTGCATTGCCTCTTGGTGTTTGTTTGGTTTGATATTAAACTTGTTTTTTGTGTTGGCAATGGTGATATTTTATTTTACTCTCTCCGATTCAAACTGCACCATCTTTTTATTCAATAGATTTGAGAACTTACATCCTTGATTTAGGTCGTGACTTGTTATTAGAGAGTGTTGGTGGGTCTGTAGCCAAACCAGTTGAAAAGCACTGCTCTACACTGACCGACAGAGAAGCATCTGAATGATAAAAGGTTCCAGACTAGTACTGCCCACAAGAAACCTCTAAACAAAAAGCATCATCAAGGCTTCAGATGCTGCATTTACAAAATATGTCAACCTAAAATAAAGTCTCCACTGCCGGAATTCAAAAATATCGTATCAATTGTTGAGGAGACCCCCTGAAGAGATGATAAAGTAGGCTAGACTGCAGGATAGGAAGAAATTAGAGTCAAGTTCACCAATTATGGCAGACCAAAACTACATTGAGGATATGCCACAAAGTACTAAATGTAGAAAGAACTTAGAAAAAAATGGAGTGAATGTGTGAGAATTTTTTTTAAATAAACAAACTGAGCTACAAGTACCCCCCCCCAATAAATAAATAAATAAACGCACTAGCTTTGATTCTGAACAAGTCAGGGTAAGACAAAATTTCAAAGTTACCTTCTCTACTGCATCGCGCTCACACACAACTCAGACATACCGATTTCACGTAGTTTTGCTCCACTTGTCTACTTTTTTGTTTATACTTGTAGTAAATTTAACTGAAGGGTATTTAAAATCTAAGTTTAGAAAAACATACCTGAGGCTCCTGCTCTTCACCTTCTGGCTCTTTGAAAAGCTCCTCAGCACCAAATTTCAAAATGGCAGAGAGCTCTTCCTTGCTGAATGGTGCTGAACTGAATGAAGGAAAACACACTGGAGTTAAATATAGTGGTATGAAATTTGACTGATGTGACTGAATTTTGATCAGGCAGCTTTAAAAGACTTAATGAGGACAACAAGCACAAAAAACAGTTAAGTCATGTGTTGTTTACCTTGAGGGAGCAGCACCGGTATGCAGCACAGTTTTTCCTGTGGTATCCATTCTTTGAATGACAAGGTGGTCTAGCACCATTTTCTTTTTTGCCCTTTCAATGATATCCTCCTCCACTGAACTTTTTGTCACCAGTCGATAGATATTCACCTGCCAGTCCAAAAAAAGAAAAGAAATTAAGACACGATTTTCACTGTGCTTTTTTGTAGCCTTAATGTTGTCAATTTGACACATCAAGAAAGATTTAATTTTGTTCTGAAAGCGATGGTACCTAGGGGAAAAAAAGACTTTGCAAAGTGAGAAGTGATTGTGCTGACCTGTCTTTTCTGTCCGATCCTGTGGGCTCTGGCTTGGGCTTGCAGATCATTTTGGGGATTCCAGTCGGAGTCAAAGATCACCACTGTATCAGCCGATGCTAAATTGATACCAAGGCCACCCGCACGTGTAGATAACAAGAAGCAGAAGTCCTACACACACAGGAGTAAACACACTTTATGCAACAGCCACGATTGTTTTGTGGAACTTTAGGGATGTAACGGTACATATATTCATTACAAACATTATAATAAAGTGCATGTAATCAGATAAATATAGATGAACAATACTGTCATGAGGTACAGATTCTTTTCGACTTGTTTTTTGCTAATTGTTGAAACAAAAATAGAGTATAGGATCCCATCAGCCAAGTAAGAACGGCTAGTTCAAATAAAACACAGGAAGCTGAAGACGAACTGGTTTGTTTTAAATCAGGCGTGTGAAAGTTACTGTTCACTATGGCAACAGTGCAGTGCCAGCGGTGTATATACGGAAGACCAAAATGGTCATATTTTGGGTGCTTAGTACAATTTTCTTAACAAAAAGAGAGGTACCTTTCAGTTGTGAATTTACAAAACTTTTAGTTTGACATGAGGCTTCTAGGGACTGGACAAATAGGGCAACAAAACAAGGGCAAATGGCATTTATTAATTTTTATTGTCGTACTAATGTTATAATAAACTCTTCTCATGACTTGCCAGTGGACTTTTGGGAGGATTTTTCTAATTACACTTTAAAATGTTTGCTTGAAAAATAGCCCGTGACACAAACTCTAAAATCAAGACACATCCCAAACTGAGATTTATGTTACATTACTTGTATTCATAACATACCTCTGAACCTTCGGCATTAAAATGATCCAATGCCTGCTTCCGCATCTCCCCTTTAATGGAACCATCTAATCGCTACACAAACAAACATTTCAAATTTAAGGAACATAAAAAACAGGATATTTGACATTTTCCATAACATACACTTTCATGAGACATTTATTTATATTTTACGTTCAATATTTTCATGTGGCAACTGTGTTTAGATACCTGGAAAAGGAACTGCCGACACCTCAAATATTCAGCCAGAATGTCAAGCATCCGTACCATCTGGGAGAAGATGAGAACCCTGTGCCCTCGCTCCTTCAAACGCACAAGTAGTTTGTCCAAAAGAACCAACTTTCCACTACTGCGGATCAGTTGCTTTAGGAAGAAAACAACCTCTGTCAGCCATTTTTCAAAGGTAACAAACTAGATTTAAGTAGCACCAACTACTGACAAAACATCTACAATTTGCTTTAGAAAGAAAAAAATGGAGTACTTGAGCAATCAAATACTTGAGCACAGATAAAATTTTGATCATTAAAAAAATTACAGTAAAACGATGTTAATTACGCTCGTTTCAGGCATCTCATAGTAACAGTCCTTTTAACTACAGATCACCAAATGTTTTGTCCTACATTTTTTTCTAATCTAGTGAAGAAGAATTAAAAAAACAAATACCCATGTTGTCCTATTCTTAAATTAAATTATAAGTAAGAAAGGTTTGCATAAGTAGTAGGTAAGTATGAAAGAAAATATCACAACAATCAATTAATCCATTAAGAGACCTGTAAAGCTTCAGCTTTGTTGAGAAACTCGTCATCATCTGGAGGCTTAATAAGGTAACAGTGATTACAACATTTCTTCAGCTCCATCATGATGTTCAGGAAACCCGACGTGCTGCCTTTGGTACCTTTACTGAGAGCCTTGTAGTTCCTGGTCAGAATCCATCTGATCACAAACATAACAGCAGTCGGCTGATTAGTAGTGTTCACTATCACATACAAAAAATACTTTTTGGCATTTGAATATTCAATTTAAGTTACCCCTCACAAGCAATTAATTAAAAGAAAAAAAATTTATCGTGCAAAGCAGTACTTTCTTTTATTTTGTTGATACAGTGAACCATCAACGTCAGAGGTCACGCCCTTAGAATGTATTTAATAACAGTTTGCGGAACCTGCATTCATCCTCTGCGTTATTTTCATGCCCTTTTTGCTGCACACTCATCTTCATTACATACCTTCATCAGAATGCTGGAAAATTCCTTTTCATCAATTTCAATTATTTTGTGTTTTATGGAGGCATGGCTGTGTGAGCTGGTACCGGACTCTGCTGCAGGTAGCAGGCATCCAGAACAGATTACATCACAGAGCTGTCCAGCAAAGAGAAAGGTGGAGGCGTCTGGTTTTATCAGTGTTGTCTGGTGTGCTGATGTGACAATGATCCTGCAGCCCTGTTATCTCAATCTGTAAGCCTCTTTACTCCCCCTATGAGTTCACTTCATTCGTAGTGTACATTCCTCCGAGCGCTAACTCACACTCTACAACCAGATCCTGTGTGTGGAGCAGTTTGTGTTGCACTGGGAGCGCAATGCAATCACCTTGGATGTACAAATGTAACTGCTAATAAGATGATTCCCATTTATTTCCTTGACCATAGGCCTGTCACGATAGCAAATTTTGCTGAATGATTAATTGTCTCAAAAATTATTGCGATAAACGATAGTATTGTTTGAAGATCTTTTTACACTGATTTAATGGAAATG
>JAVKLF010000033.1:5346803-5367530 GCA_034783495.1 Millerichthys robustus
CTTGTCGGTGGAAAAGCGCCTATAGAGACACTCACCTAGGGACAATTTACAGTTACCAGTCAGCCTAACAGTCATGTTTTCGGTCTGTGGGAGGAAACCCACGCATGCACGGTAAGACCATGCAAACTCTACCAAGAAATGTTCCCGGCTGGGGTTCAATCCAGCGACCTTCTTGCTGGGAGGCAACAGCTCTACCAACTGATCCACTGTTCCACCTAAATATATATAATAATGAAGGTATTTTGCAAAATGCTCTCTAAAATTCACGTTCTTGTTGCTCTAGCAGTTATTTACATAAACATGTTCCCTTAATTGCATTCATATTATCTCATTTAAATGTGACCAAACCACACTAGTTTAGAGAGACGTAATGCAAAGTTGGAGGCACAAAACCCCCTTTGTGAGAAGTTTGTGAATTAGCTAAATGGGCAAAACCGTGCCTGCCAAAAATGCACAAATTACTTAGAAACAGAAAGTTTCCACTTTTAGATTTGAAAAGTATTGTGGTTTTGAATACTGTTTGTGAAAAATATCTCATTTTGTGCTTAATCCAGGAGACATATTCCGATTCTGGGAGGTGAAAAGTTCAGAGCCAAGAAGAAACATTTAAGACTAATGCAGGGCACTCGCTGAGTATTTGCTTAAATAATTATTTCTTCTTCCCTCTTTTGAAACTCGGCACTAGCTTTAGTTGTTTATATTGTCTTCGGAACAGCTTTGAGTCATTTTTTCCATTATCCAATTTTTCCAAGGGAAGAGCAGGAGTATGGAGCTGAATGGTACCAGCAGCAGAATACTGCACAGAATTAGGTATAAACGAGCACCAACACTCTGCTCCCCTTCTTTCTTAAAAACACTCCTCTTAGCCATTCCAGTCCAGAAGATGGATTAAATGGTTAAATGCTAAATGTACATTCCCAAGGAATGTGAATCGCCCTCTGACTTAATTCTAGCTTTGAATAAAGTTCATCTGATGTTGAGAAATGACAGAATGCCTGTTTCAGTCAAATCTTAACACGTTGCAAAATATTCTATATGTCAGCCTTTTTATTTGAACATTATCTTTATCTTAATATATGCAAAATTGACAAAGTTATTGACATTTTGTAAGAGTTTTAATAAACCATACCCTAAAACTATGTACAACATGTGCATCATGTTATCAAAAGTAGATATTTTGATAACATGACAAACAAACATTTTGAAATCATTACAGACAGAGAAGTGTTCACCTGAAAATACATTCAAGGACTCTAAAATATTAGTCAAGAACAGCATTACTCAATCTGGATATGAGTCCTAAAATTATTTAGTCTAAAGTCATAAACATGTTTGAATTCAACAAGATGTGCAGTAACATTTCCCTCTTCTAATAAACACAGACATTTCTGTTTTCACTCAGGGGTAAAAACCTTTTCAATTTACCCTTTGCTGACACAAAATGTCTTTAAATACACAAACGATGAGACAAAAAGGTCTCTAACCAAAGCCTCGGTTTACCTCTGACCTTTAAGTGTTGAAAGCAAGAGGCCCCCTTTCACTTTACTATATGGTTTATATAGTTAAGCTGTAGAAGTGACCCAGCAAACCTCTAACTAAATATTTTAAAAATCCTTCCTACAGTGTGAATGGTGAGTGTTGTTCCTGCTGAGGACTGAATCTGCCTGTCCCTAACCGTGAAACTAGACAAGCTGTTCCAGAGCAGTTCTTTCCTGAATACAAACACTTCGTTTCACAAATGAGCAGTCAGTTAGGACATTGGAGTGAAATCCATGCTGGGGGTGTAACAATACACCGCAAACAAAAACATGGATCCATATCATTATCATACGCTCAGTATGATGCGATATCATATGCCCATCTAACACAACCGATTGTGGCAAAACATCATATCAGTCACAGACTTGGGAATTGAATTAAATCAGGAATGTATCGTGACAGACTACATGATATGAAGAAACATCATATTGTCAGCCAAACAAATCAATATAATATTTTATCATGATGAAGCTGGTGATGTATCCCCCAAGTAACATGTTTACCTCTCTGTTAAAAGATTCTCCTGATTTTAGGCTTATAGTTACACATAGTAGAGCCAATTTCTCACTGCAAAGACAAGTACATACAATTTCCTGCATTCAAACACGATTTAATTTATTTTTCTGAATATATTAAAAACTTAAACATTCTTTCCACGTGTGTCCAGCTTCCATGTAGATCACATTTACATTTAGGCAGTAGAACGACTGTTTTCCACTTTTATACAGTCGGAATTAAAACAAATAAATGTGAGCACTTTGTTTTTTTATTTTCTTTAATTTTTAAAAGATTACATTTTAACTTTGATTTTTAACACCAAAAAAATACTTTTTGTAGCACGAGCAGCTGAATTTAAAACAAAATGAATAAATAATTTAACTGTAAAGAAAATACTTGATGTTTTAATTTAATGTCTTTTAAAATTCTGGATGCAACACAACAATCATCTCAAACACAGCAGCAAACTTACAACAGAATGGCTGACAATAAAGAATGATGGTGTTGATCGATGTCCAGGCCTCAACCCAATTGCAATGATGTGGTGGGACCTTGAGAAGGCTGTGCAGAAACAAACACCTACAAACCTCCCTGAGCCGAAACATTTTGTAAAGAAGAGCACTCCACACCCGAGGCCGACCGAGACAGAGTACGCCTCCACCGGGAAGCTGTCGACCGATGACTGGGTGGGGGTGCGCCTCGGTCAAACAACACAGGGACACGTTCCCACAAACGCTTCTCTTCAGTTAACGACACAAGTACAGAGTCTTCCTCCTCCAACATCAGCTGAAAATAAACAACCACTTCGCTAATGTTGCTGTTTGCACATGATGTACGCTGCACAGGGAAGACAATACGAGGGGTTTTACCAGGACTTCACCCCGCAGTTCCTCTTTGACTATGAACTGTTCATGAGAAAGTGACGGTCTCACCTTTGCTAAAGTATAGTGAGCCATTTAGATACTTATGTATTAAATAGTTGATGACAAGGCATAAGTGGCTGGGCATCAACTATCACTCTAAATCATATAATAAGCCAGACATCGTTGTGTGACAGCAGGTCTGTGTGATCTCTGAAAACAAGCTCCCTCCAAATTCTTCTATTAGCGATGTCCTCCAACAGCACCAAAGCTGCCATTGTTCCACAAATAAGCTCAACTTTACGCAGTTGTTTATGGCCATGTTTCATTGTCTACAACTTGTCAACCATAGGAATCACCACAGGTCACGTGTTCTGAAATAATCTGCTGATCCGACATTGTTTATTTTTCCATGAGAATGGAAGTGTCCCCTCATCTGTCTTTGCACCTCTCAAGCATGTGGTCACAAATGTGTATCTACATGTGACAACACAGTTAAAAATGAGTTTAAATGCATGAGAAAAAACTGTTCAAATGCCCCTTGACCTCAGAAAAACAGATGGAGTTATATTTTGGTGAGTTCCAGTGCTTCTAAGTTTGATGCTGTCAACTTAAAAAAAACTTGCGTGGTCGTTAGCACATTTTCACTGGTGAAAAATTGGTTTATTTTCGATGTACACTAATAATACATGCGTGTGGAACCTAGCACTCGCAACCTTTTTGTGTGCAGAAGATTTTTTTTTTTGTGCGCTGATACATGAGGCTCCTAATCTCTAATGTCCAAAGGGAAATAAGGTCAGGCTATTCAGCCAGGAAATGAGGAGGTGATCTTAATGTTGAGGGAGGGGGATGGTACAGAAACTTTTTTGTTTTGTGAGCTTACAGAACTAAAGCTCTAGAACCGTCAAAAAGACCTTGGTTTTACAACACCAACTGCTGCAGGACCTTGGAGATGAAGGACTGCATAGTTCTGGATTACAACTGTGATAAACACTTCCAAGTACTAGTGCCTTTGGGGGCTGGGTGGAGATAGGGCTCTTTCCCTTGATGCCTTTCACTTCCAGCACAAGCCCCAAGCACTAACTAAAGTCCAGCGTGTGATATGTCACTCGTATTTCAAGTAGTATATTACTTAAATGGAAATGTGAACAGCAGCAAACATTTCTGACTGGCTGAGTTCTTGCCTCAATTGTCTCACACAATGTCGTCATCAAATTTTGTTACCATCTACCTCACATTCAATCGTGTTTTGACACATTTTCCTCTTAAAAACAGCCGTGGGCACCTCAATTTAGTTTCTGTCATTCTAGAGCAGAGGTCTAATCCTGGTCCTCGAGGGCCACTGACCTGCATGTTTTTAGAGGTTCCTCAGATCTAACGCACATGTTTTAAATGAATGATTGATTAATGGATATCAAGTAAAATATGCAGGATAGTGGCTCCCAGGATTGGACACCCCTGTTGTAGAGATAAGATGTATTTTGACACCTGCATGAGAGCTCTCGGGCGACAGGAACTCATCATGATTCTGCTGAGTGTTTGTTCAGTAGTTTGAGTCTATGCAATATTGTGTTGATAGTTATTTAACCATGTTTGCCTGTTTTATTTTGGTACTTTCTTTATTTTCATGTTTTCTGTGACTTAGTTCCCCTCTGTCACCTGTGCCTTCAGCTTATCATTCACACCTGTTCTTCATCTACCCAGCTTCAGCTGCACTCCATAATTATTTCCCCCAACTGTAAATAGTTTGTTTTCATCGCACTTAAAATGAAAGACCAAGTACTTATTGAATGCTTGCGTGTCGCTCACTGCCTTCAAGCCAGACTTTAAAGCTAAAATTATCTTATGCTGACAGGGAACAAAGTCTAAGCCATTTTAGTCAAACTTTGTGAAGGATGCTATGCTAGATCATGTGTGATCTGCTACTGCTTAAAAGTACAGGTTGAGGATGACCCAAAGTTATAATCACACCAAGTATTTAATAACGGTCCAATTACTATAAAATTACCTGAGTTATAGTCATTTTTATGTGTTGACTATGGCCGATTACCTGTGGTAGCCTCAATGATTTGGGTTATCCCCTAAAGTTAACGAGTTGTAATATATTTTATTGTGAATGTTTCATTAAAATCCATCCAGTGATTCATAAATTAATTTTCAAATAGATCGACCAAGTTTATTTCAACAGGTAACAGGGGCGGAGCTAGAGGAATGGCTAGTGTGGCATTTGACACTCTTGAAATCTAATTGGTCAACCAAGGTGCCACCCCAGCTGATTGACAAGTCACTACACGTGGCACTAAAAGATGACCGACCTGAGTACATGAAAACATAACTTTTGGATTGTATTGTATTTTTGTAAATACACAAATATTTTATAACATGTACTTTTTTTACAAAGAAAAAAACCTCCTTTGTGTTTCATTCATAGATCTCCTGTATGCTTGAGCTGATAAAAGAATTTCCAGTTTCAATTTGTAAGTTTACACTGCACGCAAACACCACTCAAATCCAAATTTAATCCCAATTAAATTGGGGGGGTTAGAATGTTAGATAAACAGACAATTGCACATGTGTTGTGAAAATTATCAAGAAAGTATGTTCCTTCATCACCAGATTCCAAAGGCAAAATAGAAAGAGCCGTGGCCTCTGCTGTGCCACTTCGGTTTAGTGATCACAATACATATGGGAAATGACTCAGCTACAACCACACTAAATTTTAACTCAATGTCTGTAAAATTGGTTGAGCTACAGATATTTTTGTGTTTGCTAAGGTTGTTTAGCTGAGTTGGCCAGCTTGAATGGAATTTACTTTAAATATAATCAGTTGAAGATGTTGACCTAATGAGTGTTTTATTTCTCATTCATTTTGGCTTGTTTTAACCTTCAGCTTGTCATTATTCAGAAAAGAAAATAAGATATCCAGATATATGGCACCTCCTGGACATCATTTCAATGTGTAGGACAGCCATCAAGTGTGTATCTAAGTAAATAAAACCAATTAAGTGTATAAAGAAATAGATCGAGTACATGAACCTGGGTTTTGTATGATCCATCACACTCCAGCAGGACACAACAGACATTTATATGAAGATGATGCAGCTAAAACGGGTGGTCTAATGCATCCCAAATATAACATTAACATTTTGATATAACATTATAGTCACTTTGACCTTTAGAAAAATGTTTCTTAGGGGAGGTATGGTTGTGTACTATGCCACAGCCTGTTCCTAATGGCTGTTTTTATTCCCTACATTACTTTTACTTGTATACTTTAAGTGGTTTTAAATCCAGTACTTTAGTACTGTACCCAAGTATCTATACTTCTACCTGAGTAATGAATGTGAAGACTTTTGCCACCTCTGATCAGGAGTCCTATGAGGTAGAGGAGGGATGAAAGTGCTAATTATTTGCCTTCTACGCCCCACCCCATCCACTCATTAACAAATGGGTAAATCTGTAGAGCCAAGGCCGAAAACAGGAAATGTGCACAGCCCCCCGACTCACTCACACTCACACACACCGTGAGTGCGGTGTGTGTGTGTGTGGTGGGGGATAAATTAGCATGAGTGACAAAAGCGCGAGATTACCTCGAGCTGTGCATTGAATTAACATGACAACAACACAGTGGCGCTTTGAGTCGGACACAGGCA
The DNA here is from genome assembly GCA_034783495.1 of Millerichthys robustus. Taxonomy (NCBI): domain Eukaryota; kingdom Metazoa; phylum Chordata; class Actinopteri; order Cyprinodontiformes; family Rivulidae; genus Millerichthys; species Millerichthys robustus. Next base: position 5,353,354 of record JAVKLF010000033.1, read on the forward strand.
CCTTTCTGTGAGGGCTGGGAGCTGCGCAGATACATGTCCACAAGCTGGAGGAGGACAAAGAGGGTTTAAGTGGTTCCAGACTCCTCCACGGAGGAGAGGTCCCTCCTCAGCCAGGGCCACTGGTTTCAGTCACGAAAACACACTTCAGCAACATTTTAGACACGTTCAGAAGTTTGAAGCAATTAAAAGGAGGTTGGGGGGAAAAAAGTCTCGGGAATCCTGGACAAGTAGGACTTCGATGAAAAGAAATAAAAAGCACTCACCGTTACATGTTACTGCTGGAAACAAGGAGAAAAGCATCCAGAGAGCAGTCCCGAGGGGGCCGGCCATGGCGCTCCTTTTAACTTTTCATGCGATAAAAAAAATAAATCACGCCAGTTTTCCTCTCTACGAATTAAGTGTTTTCTCCTCTTGCCCCCGGCAGCGTCTGTTCCAGCTAGTTGAAGGTGCCAACCAGTTTCGGACTCCAGGAGGGGAACAACGATGCGTTCATCCCCGACAGGAACTGGGAGCAGGAAGGACCGAGTGCCGCGCGCCGCTTCTTCCCAGCCGCTGCTCCTTGAAGTGACCGCCGGGTCCTCCTCGAGCTCACTTAGACCAGACCTCAACTGGGGGGCACGTGCGCGCTCACACGCGGTGCGCAGGAACCTTTTGTAGAGACACCCCCCGTCCTGAGTCAAAGAATCCTCACTGCCACCCAAGCAGAAACTATTGATACGGTTTATTTTAGCACGTACAATCATTAAAGCAGCTACTGGGACAACCGACCCGAACTAAACCAGAGAAAACCAATCTTCGTCACTTCGTCAGTTTAGGAAAAGGTCTGGAGCTCATTAAGTGGGAATTTGGATTTGGAACCTGCTGCTGCGAGCTGAACAGATCCATGCAGAGTTGTTTGTTTCCTGTTACGTAATCACATCTGGAAGTGAGATGCAAATGCACCTTGGCAGCCTTCTACTTTTTTGTGGCATAAATGGCTTGCTTAAATGGGTTAGAATGGTCAGAGTTGATTGATTTAGTTTGTTGGCAAAAGTGCTGGGCACAGATCTAAAACCACACATTAAATGAGTTGTATGGTTGTGTTTCAGAGTAAAATTGGATGGCTTCTTGAACACTTGAGAGCTAACTTCAGAGCAAATGGTTTGAACCGACCTGGATGGTGTTCACATGCAGCTTCTTCCTTGCCTGATAGAGCTTTAACCTGCATTTGGTGGCCTCCTGGTGAGCTGTTCACAGACTAACTTGTGGAAACATCCCTGAGCTCATGCACTGATGTGACAGAATCAGACCTGTTTTTAATGCAGCACCACCTGAAGACGATGGGTTAACAAAATGTCCAATTCTTTGCATAGTTCTTTTTTACATTTTACACAATACATTTAGGTAAAAGACCAATGTTGACTTCAACTGTTAACTGCAAAGATGTTTCACCATGAGCTGTCTGTGCAGCTTAACTAGAAGAAAGAAACAGAGGAAAGATGCTCAGCTACAGTCACACCTAATTTTAGCTCAGTGTCTGTAAAAGTATTTAGTTTGATGTTTTCAAAAGTGAATCAGCTGTAGACGTACATTTATGGATTGTTCTGAGAGTTTCTTTAAAACTTGTACCGTGGTTTAGCAAATATTTTCACCTTTGATGACAGGTGAGAACTAATCACTTCCTGTTATTGTGAGTAAAACCCTGAACCCTTTTCACTTTCAGAATAAAACTTACCATTATGATTTACAGCATATTTGAATTTAATACAAAAAATACAGACTTAAAACGGTCCTACATCAAAACTAATAAGATAACTCACGACAAGACAACACATTTGAAACTAGTCATTTTTAATAAAAGTCAGAAATGCAGCCGCATCTCATTAAAACAAAACAACTTCAAATCAACCAAAATAGCAAACGTGATTAAAAATAGAGAAAAAAAGGCTTATTTGTGCTAAATCTCAGTGACATTCAGCACACTGTAGTGCATAGGTCATATACATGTAATCTGCAGACATGTAAAAAGCACAAAGATGACTCTTTGGTCAAAACACAACTCATTTGGTCAGTGGAAAAGGTGCACTGCTCCTGAAACATTTGCTCTTTATTACTGATCGAGGCAAGAAACTGACACTCACCACAATGTTCAGTATTTCAGCACATACAGTCTGGGCTCATTCATTTAAAACAAAAACACAAAGAAAAGGAGAAATAATTGTGATAGCAGTTCAGAGGTTTTCTTAGCAGAGCTCGTAGTGACACAGTGAGTGTGGAGACCTCAGAGTCTTTGGATCTGGTATGAGTTGCAACCGTTGGGTTTCCTCCTTCATAAACAATGGACTTCTGCTTAGTCTCCAACGACGGCTGCTCCCCTTCAGCTGCGACGGACCCCCCACTATTGTTTAAGGAGAACTGAAGCTGCCTCTTTGATACAAGACACAGCCTTCTGGATGTCTTCATCCTTCTGTTTGATGGTGACCACCAGTCTGATACTGGAGACAAACAGGACAGTGTGAATTACGAAAGGAACAACCTACGGATTATACTCACATTCTTTACCACTGATTTTTGTGTTTTGTTCTTTTACCAAATATTCCTAGAACACAATAAAGACAGACCATTTGCTAAAAACTGCTTTAAATTGATGTTCTTTTTTATATAGTATGTAAAATCAGTTGAAGTTTATCAAAGTACTTCACGGTTATGTAATTGTAATAATTGTAATTTTTATACACTGATAAAACCACAGTATAATAAATAAGGAAGAATTTGTAGAATACTCAAACAACAAAAAATGAGTCTTAAGCAGGTCTTTAAAAATCTCCAGGCTGTGTAATAAATTGTTCCAAAGCTTTAATGCAGACAATGCAAAGCCTTGATCGACTTTATGCTTTAATTAAAAACATCTTAGACTCTGTTCACAATGGACGACATCATTTTTCTGCAATAATCACATTTTATTTAGTTAATATACAGTGATTTCAGTGGGTACTATCATCTCTAAAAAACCCAAACATTCAAAACAACCACCATACCGCATCCCGAATGAAAAGAATCACAACGATGTCGGCTGAGGGATCCACAGGAATTTTGCAAGTTTGAAATAAAGTTCAAGACAAATTTGCTCAAAAGAGTTAAGAGTTGGTGTGGGGATCTGAAACCAGTCTGTAATCCCTCTGAATGTAGTTTTTGTAGTTCAGAGTGTGGCCAAAATTTTAGTGGGGGTTCATGCAAAACATGCTTTGATTCCAAGAGAAAAATGTGTTTTTTTCTTCTAATTTTGTATTTCCAATTAACCCTAAACAGCCTCAGCCCAGCGAGATACTAGTTTTAGACTACCACACTAATGTGGATAAACGTGTGCTACACTGAAAAAAACCCTTAAAGTTTGTATTAACACCTGATTTTAGCACTGATCGAGTACAATCAGCTCACCTAGGACGGATGTAGTGCCAGGTTTGAACGGGTCCAAGAGAAACTGGCTGGTTGACAGGAGCGTCTTTACTTTTGTGTGGACGTTGAGACGATCAGTTAAATGAAATGAAACGAGCTAAAGAATTTAAGACTTTAAAAGTAAGCAGTGAAATGTTAAACTCAAGCAGGAAGCAGTCAACCAGTGGAGGCATGCCTAGATCAGAGTTGTCTCTTAAGATTCGTACTGCAGAGTCTTTTCAGTTGTTTAAAACCTGCCTAAAAACATTTTTTACACTTGCCTTTAATTCAAGTTTGGTTCGAGTTACATCAGAAGGTTAGATATTTTTTAAGCTGCTTTTAGCCTTTTTATTCTATTCATGGTTGTGCTTGTATGTTTTTTCCCTCCTTGTGAAACACTTCTGCCAACACTGTAGTTTTTAAACTTGTTATAGAAATAAATTGATGGATTAATTGATTGATATACACTTACATCAACATGACTGAATTTTAAAAATGTTAACTTTGTGGACTGTATGTCTGAAATAATTTACCCAAATTGGGAAGGTGACTCCTTCTCTTGATAAACTACCAAAAAAATGTTCAGCATCAGCGCCCCCTAGTGGCAACATCCTAACCCCTAAGGTTAGGTTGGACGTTTGTAAATTGCTGCACGGATTTGTTAATCTTGTGGTAAGCATTCAAAGCTTGTACATTTTTGTGGGTACTTTTCAGACTAATTCATCTTCATTATTTAACAACAGCACCAATCTGTTTATTCAACTTCAAGAGTCCGTCAAGAATAAAAAGAAAATCTGAGACAGCTGAATGACTGCGAGGAAGTACAGGACCATGATTCTGTGGATTAGTGCTCAGTTTAGACATGTATATACTAAAATAGAGGAGTACCAGTAAAAAGTATCACCAGCCCAGTAAAGTTTCTTACCTAGGTGGCGGGAGGAATCGCTCTTCTTTTTCGAGATACCGAGCGAGAGTCAGAGCCACATTTCTTTCCAAACACTTAAACACAAAACATGAAAACTTTGTGAGAAACCAGATACTAACCTTCGATGTCATTATGTCCCTAATAATAAGTGTATATTGTAAAAATATACGGAAAATACACATTTAAAACATATACTGTGAACATTCTAAAACTATTAGACAGACCAGTGATTGGTTTAGTTCTTTTCTTCACATAATCTTTTAAAAGAAGTATAAACCCCAGGGTTTAAGTTTTACAGACAAAAAATACTGTTAAGCACCAACGTTTCTGGTTTTAGTAATGAATGTTCTAAACACTAAGAATTATTAATCAAATAGGACTTACATAATCTACAATGGAGCGAAGCAGCTGCATGTCGGAGACTCTGGAGCCTGAACTTCTTTCCAGTTGTAAATGAAGAGCCGGACTGACTGGAACCCCTGCTAATTTCAGACCTGGAATTCTGTGGCACAGAATCATTAAGTAAACACACACATAAACACTTTGTGGAAAATAAAATCAAAGTTGACAACTTTTTTGTTTAAACTTGTGTTTTCTCCAATCTTCTTTTATACAGGCTTTCATATTTAGCGTCACAAGTAAAACGAGAGTGTGTAACATAAACTATGTGCTACAACTGTGTCAACATCTTTCCAACTTGAAAGACCTGGATCAGTTTGATTATAAAGAATATGCAAAAAATGTCCAGTGATGACACCGATAAAAATCAGATGCAGACATGAACAGACTAACTGCAGTAATTGCTGCAAAATGTGGCTCTTCATAGTATTGACTTCAGGGGTTGAATAGCTATGCATGCTCAGGATTCGATTTTTTTTCTCATGTATTACAGAAAAAAATATATTTTCAGTGGTACCTAGACCTGGGCAGTAATTCATCAATGAGTATAAAATGTCTATGCCAAAAAAAGACCATCTCACAATCACACCAGCAAGACCAGACCTCTAAATTAGTCTGTGTTCAAGTATAACCAGTCCTTCAATCCTTCTCGTCAAAAGATAAAGAACAATTTCAGCTGAATCACATCGCCAACATAAACTTACCCCTGTAAAGCCTTGTAAACATGCTTGCACTTTTCTTTGAGGACAGTGAAAATATCTGCAGTGCAGGAAAAAGAAAAAAAACATTGGAGAGTGACTTAACATCTAAACATACACTTCTAACCAACAAGGATTAGAAAAGGAAAGTCCCATCAAAGGAGCGTCTTGCCTCAACAAACAGAGCATCGAGGGAAAGGAAAGAAAAGGATTTGGTACCTGGATCCTCCTCCATTATATTCAGAGCCTCAATAGCGGCAGCTGCCAGCATAGGAGGCAGGGAGGCAGAGAAGCAGTAGCCTTGGCCTGACAGACGCTTTAAAAAAAAAATAATAAAAAAACAAGCATATACAAGACAAGTTTTTACTAAATCACAGTTTTAATTATGACATTAATCTGAGCCACTTATTGATGAAATATTTCTCCTTATTCTGCTTTATCCCCAAGGGTCAATAAATTAGACATGAAAACTTTTTAATTGATAAAATACTATTTCCTTAAAAATTACTGTTTTAAAAACAAATACAACCCCCCATGAGACCCCATCTCAGTGTTAGAAAAAAATGCACCATTGTCGCCTCTGTCAGTCTGCCCCAGGGCAGCTGTGGCTACAATGTAGCTTACCATCAGTATAAGAATGGGTGAATGACTGATTGTAGTTTGAAGCGCTTTGGAGTCCGTAGGGACTTGATAAAGCTCTATATAAGAACAGACCATTTACCATTTACAACTTCAGCACACAACACAATTTCTCACATCTCATGGACTGTAGACCAAGTTTTAATAGGTGAATACTGAAATACTGCTGTGCATGTATACACAATATAACCTGGTTGATGACCCATTATATACCATGAGCCTCAGTCAATCCAGCAACTCCTATTTTATTCACCTGATGATCGATGACAAAGGAACGTCCACAGCAGAAGCCACCAATCGAGGCCACAGCGTTCTCCATGTTGGCACTGATAAGGTCAATGTCATCAATCTGCGTCGAGCAGAAAAGTGTAGCAAAAATATCACATGAACTATGACGGAAGCAAACATCTACAAAGATCCAGACTACCGATAGTAAAGATTCTAAAAGAACAAAAATATTTAATGAACATTTCTACCATTCATATTTAGAATACATCTGTAAAAGTCATATCTAACTAACTTTATAGGCTTGTGTGGTGGGCTTGAAGAAATAGAAGTAGACAAAGACAAAGAACTTTTGGCCTAGCATCCCATTACATATAAAAATGTATAAGTTGTAAATCAATCAAATGTGTGTTTTACTTTCAATACATCCAACTTTTTAAAAAGAAGCTGAATATACTCACATTGGCCCCAAAGTGTTCTGTGACCCCTCTGCCATTTTCTCCCAGCACACCAAAAGACATGCTCTCCTCTAAGAAAATCCGCACTTTGTATTTGTACTTGAGCTTCACCTGAACATAAAAGCAAGACAGATTGGTCATAAACAACCCCATAAAATAAATATGACATCCCTGCAGTAATGTGCTTTGATTAGATTTGATGCATCATTCCTGTAAGGCACTGGCACGCAGGAATCTACAGTCCAACATGTAAAAGTTGTTTTTAACTATAAGCAAAGTCTGAAGTGGACAATCCGATGCTTGTTGGAAACCTGTGTTATTACAGTGACCATGAATACTTGACCTTGTGAAGAAAATAATGGTACAACATTAAGAAGATGTGTGTCCTTATTTTCATTTTAGTATGGAACTAAATATTTCCATCCATGTGAGAAGCAAATATTTCCACCAAAAATACTGAAGAACCAGCGCAGGTGGAATAAATTTATCTTTATCTTTATATTATTAGTTAATAAATGGTTTTAATGTTTTGGTTCTAGTGCACAGAGCAACAATGAGCATACACAAAGTGCCCTCCTCTCTCTTTCTTTCTTACAAATTTTACATTTTCTCAAATAAAAACTTTAGCAGAACCTATGCAGAATGTTGGGGAAATCTCTTACCAGGGTTGTGGATTAATTCAATCTGAGCCAAGTGATCTTAAGGGACGAGGTAAGATGATTTTCACTGCTAATATTTCACTAGTACAGATTTTCTCTTTTTGCCCTGTTTATGTTGGTGTAATTGTCTGTTTATTGTAGTGAATCAACAAAAAACGACAACAAAAAACATGTAATATATGAACATTGCTGTGGATCAGTACAAAATTCAGAACTACCATTAAATTGACACAACACTTTTGAGTTTTGCTTTTACCAGCTCAGGAAGAGGACAGATGTCAGCAGTGTTGATGTACAGTCCCTCCACCACAATAAATTTCCTTGTTACTCGAGCTTTACGGGGATTCTGCAACAAAAAATAAAACTTTGTTGGTATAAAAGAAAACAAAGGGCAGCACTCAATAAACACCTAAAAAAAAACAGTTATAAAAATACAGGCTGCAGTTCCGACAATCCCTCAAAAACACAACGGCGTAAAGTACAACAGTGGTGGTAGCTAAACTTTGTACTAACCTTCTGGTCCTCCAGCTCCTGTTCTTTGAGCAGCCGTTCCAGATCCTCCATGTCATTGTGTTTGAAATATTTGATGAAGCTACGGGAAGCTTGAAGACCTTTTTGTATAGAGAAACAGGCTGCTTCATCCCTGTGGAAGACAACCATTCAAATAACTCTCATATGTAAGCAAGCTGGAGGGTTTATGGGGCACTAAAGTAAAACATTAACAACAAAAGGGGTGTTTTTCTTTTTTTTACCACTGAACTTTCCCTCCAAACATTCAGCAGAAACAGCACTCACACAAAGATTATGTCTCCCCTCTTGGAGTAGGCAGGGATCGCACTAGCAATGGTTGCAAAGCCATATGAATAGATGATAGCCTCTTCTGTTTTCATGAACTTGGAAAGACGACTCTCCAGTTCCAGATGAACATCTGGGAAAAGAAAAAGAAACCAGCGTTACATGATGATTTAATTTTCCACTGCATGGTACAGCTAGACAAAGAATCACTGGTAACAGATCTGTTGCTGTTCAGCCACTCTTTTCTTCAGTCACTTTAGTACAAAGATTACATCCCGCTGGAAAGTTTGTGGCTCACAGTTTATCCCTACACCTTTAATTAATCGAGAAAGAAAGAAAACTGTTCACTCACCAAAAGTCCCATAGAAACCTCTTGGACCACATGTGCCAACACCATATTTTTTCAGTGATGCCAAAGCTTTTTCCTGTCAGGAAATAAAACAAACCAACATTTCATCAAAGATTGCAAAAAAAAATAAAATAAAAAATCATCAAGAGAAATGAAAAAGAAATGAAAAAGAATAATGACCTTAACACGTTCATTATCGAGCAGGCCCAGGAAGTTGAACGAAGCAAAATTAATGCACTCTTTTCCATTGATTATAATTTTGTGGCTGGGAGGTCTACAATGAAAAATTGTTCAAAAGTTAGTTTAACGCGGTAGAGTTTAAAGCCCAAATACACAGAGTTAAAATTAAACCACTGACTTTCAATTTTAAAACAAACAAAAAAAGGTTACACACAAAAAGTAGAACTTCATTGTGGATTGCATTATTCAGTTTATAGTGATCATTTTCAGGTAATATTAATCATTTACATGTATTATTTTAAAAGACTTTAGAAAACATTGTTTTCCATTTAATCAGCACCACTTTTATTCAGAAAAGCAAATTATTTATTAGAAAGTCCCTGATACGGGACTTTCTATGCCGTTTTATTTATCAGTACCCAGCAGAGCATCAAGAATGACCAATGTGAGACTGAACGAGTCAGGCTGGTCATCGGCTTATGACAGCACTGAATACACAGAGATTCATCTAGATGAGGGCATTTGCTTGTTTTCTTATTTAGAAACATAAGGAATGAAGCAAATAATACAAACATTTGTATATACAAGGGCAGAAAAGAGACAAAAAGGTTTTATACAAGAAGCACATGTATGCTGCACTATTGTTTTTAAAACAGTTTGAAAATTGTGACTAAAATTGGTTGTAGCTTGAACCAAGGTCATGAAGGCATAGTAAAAGATTAAATTAGTTTGGTGTTTGGGACAAAATGTTCAAGTCAGAACTTATGAAAGACAAAAACAAACAAACAAACAAAAAAAAACATACAAAGCAACCAAATTCAAAACCTGCGGAAAAATTAGCTTATGTTATAGAGTTGAACTGCACCACTCAGGTTTTTCTAAATCGAAGGCAACCTTACTTTCACTCAGTTCTTTCTGAAACAGTTTCAACACCTATCCACTTTGACACGTTTCTAGGTGTTGAAACTTTTTTAGAAAGAACTGAGCGAAAGTCGGGTTGCCTCCGATTTACCGTAAAAACCTGTTTGCTGTTGCGATGACCCAGATAACTGAGAATTTGCGCGACTGATTGCATGTTTTGATTTCTACTTTTACACCAATTTTTGTCCTTGAATTGTTATCACACATTTTTTTTCTTCAGGTTTTCAAGGCTGAACCTTTTCCTTTGAATGGTAAAGTCAGTCAGTGTTCATCTGTTCAGTGGATAAGAAAGGGAGCAATGGTGTGTGTGTGTGTGTGTGTGGTGGTGGTGTGTGTGTGTGTGTGTGTGTGTGTGGGGGGGGGGGGGGGGTGTTTTTTATCCTAAATAATATATAGATTGTACGATCTGCCAGTTTTTGAAAAGAACACTATACATATGGAGTGGGTCAGTAAATAAGAAACAACAGTTTGTAAAGCAGGAATGTGTTTTGTGTGTTTTACCCTGTAACAACATCATAGCTGAGTGGAAGGTGGTCTTTGGATAGAGGAGGAACAAGAGGCTCTGGCTGCCATTCCTCAATAAGGTCCTCCTTTTCCTGAAACCATGGGACAGCTGTTGGGTGACAGGTAAAACACTTTTGAGATTATTTTTTCATGGATCTGTGAGGTGTTTACCTTCTCTGTCAGTTTATACGTCTCATGAAGTTTGTAGGTCTTTGAGAATAAAAGCCTGATGATCCACAGAATCAGAATTCCTTCCAGAATCAGGTGATATGCAGGAGCCTGGGACAAACAGAGGTATAACATTTGATCCTCGCGTGCAATGAAACTGTAAAGACTTACAATTTAGAGAAAAGAGGGTTGTACTACAAAGACAACGTTGAATTTAAAGTTAGAGGACTTTCAGGTACTTTATCAGGTGGAATTATTTGTCAGAAAAATCGTCAACAATTAATATTTGTGACTTTGCAATTAGTGATGACAGATTTCTGTGTGCGAAACACCAAATGCCCTAATTATCCGTGATTTTTTTTCCTTTTTGCCAAAATCGTCCAACCCTAGTAGGATTACATAAAATAGCTGAAATAAAATCCATAATTCAATCTTCATGTTAAAAGTCAGTCAGTGTGTTCCATTTAGACATTTTCATTTCCTGTCCTTGGTTTTTATTCAGTTCTTTTAAAAATCAAACTAAAAAGGAAACATAATCTTAATTTCTGGCACTGACACTGTCAGGTAAAAGAAACCAAATGAAATATCGCCGAAATATAAGTTCTATGTAAACAAATGATCTAACTGTAAAAATGGCTAATTAAGAAGCTAAAGAAATGACTAATTTTTGTAAGATTTTTGATGAAAAATTTGTATATCCAGAGTACAAATATCACTCAATTTGTCCACTTTAAAGAAAACACATTTTGAGGACTGGATGACAGGTTTTATAGCAGACCTTCAAGTTCCTGGTTATGTTCGCCCTGATAAAATAAAATTATACAAATGATAAGAAAGATAAAACTGAGAATATGCTGTATATGTTGGATCCTTCTTACCTTCTAATCAAAGGAGTGACAGTATTTGACACCTGCAGACAGCAGGATGTGTCCCCTACTTTAATATTCAGCAATTTTATCAGTTTTCGTTACAATTGATTATCTTTTGTCCTAGTATGAATGCGAACAGATTTTAGTTAGGTTACCACTGAAAACTGGATCACAATTTAACATTTATATAATTTATTATTTAGGTCAAACAGCAGTGGGTTGAGTTCACAGACACTTCGTGGATTACAACGTGTTTTTGTTCAGATATTATCCTAAATTCAATTCAGGTATATTACCACAAACTTTCAAAAACTATAAAAAAGAGCTGAAACTTGATGTTTGACCTGAAGAGATTTTCGTCTTTCTTCCGCGGGTCGAGTTTGCATCGAGCACGCGCTTCAGGCGGAACTGATGTGGAAACACATCTCGACAGAACACCGGGTTCTCCTATGATGCGCGACTGTCTTCCTGTTTTTACAAACTTGTTTACCTTTTTCTTTTTTATCCTCACATTACTTTAAAATACCGATAAGAGCTACTGAAGCGACCTGGTCAAACGACGTATTCTGGGTCACAGACGGAGAAAAAAACGAGGAAGAACAAGTCTTCAACTCGGACGATAGATGAGTCTGTCAAACACTCCCCCGCCCGGTTTACGTAAACATTTTTCTCAAAATGTGGAGTTGTAACATATATAATTCCACAACAAAGTCAGAAAGTGTTTCTACCCGACAGTATCGTTGAAAGGATAAATATTACCTCATAAAAAGCTTGAACCATTTCCACTAGAACCCACTGCTGTCCGGACGCCATGGTGGTACCGCTCACTTCCTGAAGCCTTTTCTTCTTCTGCTCAGGTCCGCTGCAGCTGGGGTTGTCTTTGTTTGTTATACCGCCACCTGCTGGCTGTAACACCCACTACAGGACTATCGTTTGTTAAAGACCTGCAAAAAGGTCTATTAGTTCCTTTTTTCATTTAAGAATATTAACTCTATTTGTCTTGATTTTGGAACATTTCTCTCATTTCTCCACAAAGAACACCAATTGTTGTTAAATTCAACTTCAGTTGTTATAATGTCATTCTCTTCCTTTTACTTGAAAAAAGCTGTTAATTATTTACCAAAGGTTTAAGGAGCAGGACTACATCATCACTTTTAAAATAGGTAGTTCACCAGGATTGGACACACTAGCAGTAGAACATAGTAAACAGAACAAATGTTTAGAAATTGTACCATATTTTTAAATAAGGTAATTTTGAAATTATGGCAGCAATACATCTCAATAAAAGTTGGAACAGGGTCAACAAAAGCCTGTAAATAGTACAAATAAGAAACAGCTGGGGGAGCATTTTGTAACTAACTAGATTATTTGGCAACAGGTCATTAAGAAGACTGGCTTTAAAAACCTTTAAGAGTGTTTGAACCTTTCAAGAGTAAGGACGGACAAAGGTTCATTAGTTTACAGAAAAACACGTCTAAAAATATTGGAACATGTTCAGAATAATGTTCCTCAACAATTCATAGTTGAGCTCAAAGGACAATACTGGATCCTATGATCATCAGGTGCCCAGGGGCCACATCAGTAAAAACAGGTCTGATTCTTTTTAGGGACATCAGGACGGATTCAATAAATAATTGTTTTTCATCAAATGTCACAGTGCCACCAGCAAAATGTTTAAAGTCTGCTGCTGCTGTGTCAGAGCAAAGCGCACTAAGTTTTTCTGTGAATGAAAGAAAGTTTATCTTTCGTTTTATACTCTGTAATCACCTGGAAATTAGACTGTTTTTTTACTTTGTAATTATTCTTTGCTTTTATGTTTGACAAACAGTAGGCTGTGACAAGGTTTATTAGCATTTTCTTTTGGCCATATTACATCGCTGTGAAACTAATTTTTCCGTTGGGAAAAATATTGTTTCTCTGATTATCAGAACAAAGATGTCTGAGTGACAATTAATCCTGTTTAAACTTAATTTGTTAGATTCATTTGCAAATCTGAGGTTTGCAAAAAAAAAAAGATAACCTTGATCATCTCAGATCAGGTCCAATCCAGATCCAGACAAGTACAAGTATCATTTGGTTATTGGTCCAGTTATTATCTTCTCAGTCTGAGTCACCTTCTTTCTAACTATCAATCATAAAACTTCAAAGATGAGGCTCAGACTGTCACTTTGTGGTGATGTGGTTGTATATGTGAATAATAAAAGAAACAACAGCCCTTCCATGCTTTTGTTTTGAAGGTAACGCAGAGCCCAACGAAAATTAACATAATAACATAAAAGCAATAAAAACAATTTTAAAGTATCCAAAATTAGAATGAAAACACACCACACACTTCATTTCTATCCTCATCAAGACTTACACACACGCGCGCACACACACACACACACACACACACATACAGAAAGAGATGTTACAAACTTTATTTGTCTTTTATGTAGTTACTAACCCAATTACAAGAATGGTAGGCTATATAGGCTATAACGTGAAGTTACGTTTTTTAAACAACAACTTACACACAATATTTCCCCCCACAGTAAGCAAAACGTCATACAGGAGAAAATCACCAGCCCAGATTTGCACAACTACTAGTACAATGTCTGCGTCACACTTGCAACACACTAAACACATTTATTTACTTTAGACACAGAAAGATATCATCAGATCTATCAGTTCCTTGTCTTTTCAAAGCACCGACTTTTCAAATGACCACACCTATGAACCCATACACACCCTTCAGCTGTGGAAACAGGTACAGAGGGCTTTACTGAAAACGCGCCAATCAGGTGTAAGAAAAAGCAGCAGGTTGAGTTGATCTGTTTTCAACGAAATGTACAGTGAAGATGAGAGTATAAATAGTATCTATTTATCTATCTGTAAGAATATCAAATATTCTTTTTCTTTCTATCTATCTATCTATCTATCTATCTATCTATCTATCTATCTATCTATCTATCTATCTATCTATCTATCTATC
>JAVKLF010000033.1:5397034-5407497 GCA_034783495.1 Millerichthys robustus
GATGGGTCCTGTACCTGTAAACCAGGTGAGTAGGAGGAGACTAATGTGAATGTTAAACTGAAAAAAGGAATAAAACAAGGAACACAGAAAAGATAACTCCATGACCAGTGCCTCCTTTTGGTATTTTATTTCCTTTTTTCCCAGTCTACTTAAAAATAATAAAAAGGATTAATACAAATTTTTAGCTCAATAACTATAGAATTGACTTAGTTATAACTATTTATCATTTGGCTTATGTCATATCGGTGTGGCAGCTATCTTCAATATGGTTGACTACAAAGGTTAATGAGTTGTAGGTGTGATTGTTTTTCATTCTCCACACCTGTACTTACCACAGGTGAGTTTAAACAAGTATCACACGCCCAAAACAAGTTTTTTACCCACAATTTTGAAAAGGTGCCAATCATTTTGTCCAGACCATCTTTGGAGTTTTGCATGAAATTATATAAATTTTGTCTTTTTTCCATCTATTTTTGTGTTGTTCCAGTACACACAAAGAAAATAAACACGTGTCTTACAGAACATGTGTAATTGTAATAGTTTCCTTGGAGAAATGCTTTCTGGAAACATTTCAGGAGTGCCAACACTTTGGGGCATGACTGTTTGATCTTTGTGTCTCGTTAGGTTGGCATGGTGTAGACTGCTCCATAAACTGCCCCAGTGGCACATGGGGTCTAGGCTGTAACCTCACCTGTGACTGTGCTAACGGAGGAGCGTGTAGTGCCTTGGATGGTCAATGCACATGTGGTCCAGGGTGGAGAGGGCCAAGGTGTGAAGTCGACTGTCAGGTGAGAGGATGTAGAGACGCTCTAATGTTTTTTTAAATGATAAAAAGTCGTTGCAAATGCATCACGAGTGATGTAGGGGTTTATTCCAAAGACAGGGTCCCAGCTTTTCTTAATGAACATTTACCTTTTGTGGCTAATCTTAGATTGTAGTATGAAGTGGTTAGTGTTAAAATACAACAAAATACAGGTTGTTACTGCTATAGACACAATATTCTGTGTATCAGTAGTAGCTTAGTCAGCTGGAGATGAACACTACTCTAAATCAGCTGCAGAGATGGATGGAGCTTGAAAACATGAAATAAAATAGGAGAGCGACCATGATGACAAAACACGGAATTAGAGCAAAAAAGTGTAAACCTTTTTTTTTAATGTGCCTTCATTCTAAAGCATACATTTTAAAATGTCTGGATTAACTTTGGAAAATGATATAATAAAAAAAAAATCTCGATCTGAGTGCTTCTGGTTGAATAGTGGCTAATTGCTTTCTAAAGCCAAATAAGTAAAATGATACAAGAGGGAATTTGTTTAAGCAGTTGGTGTTTGTGATGGTTCAGGATGGCACCTATGGTCTGGAATGTAAGGAACGTTGTGACTGCAGTCATGCTGACGGGTGTCACCACGCCACAGGTCACTGCCGCTGTCTGGCTGGATGGACTGGTAAGTCCAGACACAACAGTCCTTTCAACTGATTTGTCCAAGCATCGTAGAAACACAGTTATGCAAAATGTTATGGTTTCAGTTCAGTGATATACACATCAAAACATGGATGGAAAGAAATAAAGTTTACAGATGAACGCTAGCCCGATGTCTTTATTTACTGAACAAAATCGAAAGGTGCTGTCGTCCAATAACCTTTTAGACAACTGATGTTGACTTGTGAAATTTTTGTTATAACTAAATTCCTCATATAGGTTATATATTTGATCTAATCATGAGCAGTACAGTATGTATATGTCCTAAAGAAGCAATCATTGGATTTTTTTATTCCATCTTCAGCATAGACGTCTTTAGTGTTGGACAAAATTTGCATAAGTTGTCTAAAACATTATATTGTGGCAGGGACTTAACTTAAAATGCAAAATAATTTTATGAAAAACCAAGTCAGCTTTCCCTGCTTCCACAGAAACAATTTGGGAAACTAGCAGCCAGGTATTTCTAATCAAAACCATTTATTTTAAATATGCAGGTTCTACAGTTTGCTGCTGTATAGGATTCTGATGGGATTTTAACTGATGCTCTAGAATAAAGAGAAGTAGTTGTTGTTCCCCCAAAGGGTCTCAGTTATCATCCTAAATTATAAAAGTTATGACAGCAATCAGCAGAACAAAGAAAGGTAGATTTTAGAGAAATAATTACTTATATTGGTTTCATTGTTCAAAGGTAGAACGATACAAACTGTGTGAAACAGATGGGATGTGAATTTAAAGTATTTATGATTCCTAAGTTAAGGTCACGAGGACCAGAGGATCCTACAAAGAGCCTAGAGGAAAAAGTAGATAAATTCTTCAGATACCAGGATTTAAAGATCACATGATAACGTTTAGGGCAGGATGTCAAAGGGCAACTATTGAAAGCATTTAGTTACTGTTGTTTTAAATCATTTAGGCCCAGTTAACATGTTAACGATCTATGGAAATGTTAGTGTTTCTTTCAGTCTTGATTGTTGCACATCAGCATATTTACACACAATAATTCTGGCCTCTTTGAAACCCCTTTAGGCAGAACCCTAATAGAGCAGAGTATAAATAAATATCTGCAAAAATATATTTGCAAAAAAAATTAGTCATCTAAATACTTAATTTTTAATTTATCTTAGTTTTTAGTAAATGAATGATGACACAGGGTAAGTGCTGTAATCTTATGTTGTTTTATGTGACAACTTCAGCAACTGGTACTGCAAAATAAAGCATCACATTCTTCGATTTAGGAAGTGCATCCACAAAATCACAGTCATCAGTGGTGCAAAAGATGTCAAGTGCCTGAATGTCTTCTAGTACAAATTAATATTGCATTTCAGAGTTTTAATGCATTTTAAGAGTAAGAAAATAAAACTGAAGTCACAGATGTGCCCTGTAAATTGATGAAAATGCAATTTTGTATGTGTGTGTGTATGTGTGTGTGTGTTTGAGCAGGTATCCACTGTGACAGTGTGTGTGCAGAGGGCCGCTGGGGCCCAAATTGCTCCCTCCCATGCAACTGTGAGAATGGAGCATCCTGCTCTCCTGATGAAGGAACCTGTGAGTGTGCTCCGGGATACAGAGGCACCACCTGCCAGAGGAGTGAGAACCGTAGCATCAGTACCGAGAATTTCAGGGAACAACTTCTTGACCTGACAAACAACAACAATAAACTGTGTTTTGTCTGCAGTCTGCTCACCGGGGTATTTTGGCCACCGCTGCAGTCAGACCTGTCCACAGTGTGTCCACAGTAACGGGCCGTGTCACCACATCACAGGACAGTGTGACTGTCTGCCTGGATTCAAAGGAGCACTTTGTAATGAAGGTGAGCCTCACACCAGGGTGCATGTTCTCTCAGAAAACACTGGTTCCACTAGGAAATCGATGCAGTCTCAGCTTCCTGTTAGTCACAATAGGTGATGTTAGGAAAATATGGAATAATAAGAAGGCTAAAGAAATTTAAAAATGTCCAGTTGACTCAAATGTTAGCAAGCTTTTACAGAAACTTAAGGCGAAAGTTGAAAATGCTAGCATTCAATGTCAGACACGTTACCCAGTATAATTAAAAAACTACTTTAAAGCAGACTTTAAAAGTACAGTAGTTCAATACTTACTCAAAGCCGCTTTTGTGTCTGTCTGACATGTAGGGAATTATGATGTTTTTAGACCAATGCTCTGAACAGGAGGTTCAGCTAACGATAAAACTGACAGAGGACAAGTTGGAATGGTCCACCGTAAGGGAGTACTAAATCATACCAGCTGTTTTTTCAATATCGAAATAAATAAAATAAAGTTTGAAATGTATAATAATGGGTAATATGTAATATAGAAATTCACCCCCCACCCCCATACGCCTAATTTTCTCTTCCTTTTTTTGAACAAAACCTCACATTGTTATTTGTTAACACATGTAGTCTGTCCCAGTGGTCACTTTGGGAAGAACTGTGCCTGGAGCTGCAGATGCACCAACAACGGCACCTGTAACCCCATCGATGGATCCTGTCAGTGTTACCCGGGATGGATCGGCAGCGACTGCTCCCTGCGTGTGTTCTCTCTGTAAAATTATGAAAACGCTGTTTGATCATTACCAGGAATCACATTTGTTTTCCTTTATCAGTTATAACTAAATCAAATGAGTTCAGTGGTGTACCGACATTAAGCTGTCACTTTATTGCAGCGTGTCCTACGGGTCTCTGGGGCCCAAACTGCATCCACACCTGTAACTGCCACAACGGGGCACACTGCAGTGCATATGATGGAGAATGCAAGTGCACCCCTGGATGGACGGGCCTCTACTGCACACAGCGTGAGTCACACAGTCAGACCCATTCACTTATGTGGGGTCTCCTAACAATCTTTGAAACAAACACCTCATCCTCTGAGCTCTCCGTTTCTCAGACACTGATGGTACAAAGGGGCAACTCTGTGCAACTAACAAAGCAGACATGTTCATGTTTTAGTTTAACAATAACAAATAATGCTTTAAATACCCACATGGGGGGCAGATGCAAACCATATGATAAAGTTCTAACTTATTTATGCACTGATTTACTACATTTGATACAAGTAAAGGATGTTGTCTTTAATAAATTAACTTCAAACACTATATGTCAAACCATATTTCTTGTTTATTTCAAAAAGTAAAGCCATTGAATTTTTATAGATGTGATGAGATGATGACGTGTGATGAGACGGTCTCTTTTGCAGGCTGTCCATTAAGTTTTTATGGGAAGGACTGCTCACAGACATGCCAGTGTAGGAATGGGGCTGACTGCGACCACATCTCTGGAAAATGCACGTGCCGAACAGGCTTCATGGGACAACACTGTGAACAAAGTAGGTCACATTTCCCAACATTCCTCTCATCACAGAAATGGCTGTTGTTTCTGCTCTTTCTTGCAGTTTGTTGTTTTTCTTTTTACTCTTTTGAATAACCCAGCTCATTTCAACACTTTATCATAAAACAGAGGGCACAGATAACCCAAAAGTTATTAATCCGCTGTTCAAGAATCTTAGCGCCACTAACGCTAAACAAAAAAAAAAAAAATGGGTCAAAGCTAACGCTAACCTCTGAGACGATGGTCCCTGTGTCACAGACTGAAGAGACAGACACAAGTCTGTTGTTATTGGTTTAATTTGAAGATGGGTGGGATTATCTGTGGCAGTTCAGCCGCTCCAAACTTGTGTTAAAGCTTCATCTAACTTGTGATACTTTCAATTTGCCCCTTTCAGGAAAAAAAGCTTTTCTTTGATTGAGTTTGCATTTTTTATAAATATTGTTTGAAGTTAGTAAAACAACAAATAGCAGAACCTTTCTCTACCATACTGTATATTCAGTTTTTGCATTTATTATTTAAATATTGCTAAATGTTATTTTGTTTCTTTTTGATGCTCTTAGTTTAAAATTTAGCTGCTAAAGATGCTGTGGTACACTGTGCTTGACACGTCTTAACACTGCTTGCAAGAGGGTATAGTTTTTATTTTGTTTGGGATAAATGGGACAAAAATACACATTTAACATTTGTGAAATGTTTAAGTGGAGCTAATAAGTACACTAACGGTTAGCAAAAAGCTAATCCGCTGAATGTGAGGCTAGCTCCGCTATTAGCACATTAGTGAAACTGTGCCCACCACTGGAAGTAACTGGTAGATTAGAAAAATTTGAAAACCCAGTAAAGACTAGATTTTTTTAAATTACTTTTTTTATGATGCCCCTATAAATCCTATGAGAGTAGACTTTATTTTATTATGACTGTAAATTCACTTTAGAGTTCTTTAACTGCAATTTCAGTTCTATGAAAAACTTTTGAAAAAGAGACCCAACAAAATTGGCTCAAATGTCTATACTTTTTTTTCCTTCAGAGTGTCCTCATGGTTCATACGGATATGGCTGCCGTCAGGTCTGTGACTGTCTGAATAACGCCACTTGTGATCACATGACTGGAACATGTTACTGCAACCCTGGCTGGAAGGGAGTTCGATGTGACCAAGGTTTGGACGTACCTCTGAAAATAAAATCAGTATTTATGTATTATTTTAAACTCTTGATGTATTTCTTAAATCTGGTTTTAGATTGACCCATAGTCATTCAGTAGATGCTTAGTCGAAAACTGGCTATTGACAAAATAATGCTCTTATTCAAGTTCATCAATTCCTTGTTTTGACTGCAGCTGGTGTTGTGACCATAGGAAGCCTGAACAGTTTAACCAGTACAGCCATGCATGTGGACACCTACCAGATAGGAGCCATCGCAGGGATTATTGTCTTGGTCCTGCTGGTGCTTCTCCTCCTGCTCATGCTTATCATCTTCAGAAAGAAGCAGAAGGGTAAAGAGTCCACCATGCCGGCTGTGACCTACACTCCTGCTATGAGAGTCACAGCTGACTACACCATGGCAGGTAAATCACAGTTTAACTTGAAAACATCTAGGCAGTGCCTTTTACAGTTTTAAGCAACCTGTAAGCCCTTCTCTCTGCTATATTTGACATTTTATTATTTTTCAGACGTTCGCACCCCAACTAGTGAGGCCCAGCCCAGCAACTATTTCTCCAACCCCAGTTACCATACCCTAACCCAGTGCATCAGCCCCTCACACATCAACAATGGTCCGTATGGAAAGGTATGATAATATATTTTAACGGTTCTTGATAGTGACAGAATGGGACAAAGAGCTCTGGACAAGATATTTTTCAAATGCCATTAAATTCTGTTTTAGGTCAATTTTGGCCAGCTATTGGCAAGCATGAAGAATGTGGATCAAAGAAAACGAGCTCATGTAGGTCCTCAGCTTGGTACACTACCAGCAGACTGGAAACAAAGAGACTGCTTCAGTGAACTGGGTAAGTTTTCTCTGGTGTAGGCTATGGACTAAGATTATTCATAGGTTGGTGGAAAATGGTTGTGCTTTACTGTATTTAGGCGTTGATTCCAATAGTTAATGGTAAAGTCCTGAAGAAAGAGCTTACCAAATTTATTTGAGCTCAAAGAATGTGTTGGGATGATTCTAAGCTGCTACCACACCAGATTTAAGCTCAAAATCTGTAAAACCGACTGACTTAAAACCACATTTGAGTTTCCTGTGGTCAAATGGTGTCACAGTCTGTAGTGTTTGAACTTAGAATGCAGGCAGGACACAAGGATCTCCAAAAAAAAACTGACAGATTTATTTAATACATAAAACAAAAGGGCTGACATGGCAGCAAAACTTACAGCTTCTCTGGAGATGGACAACATGAAGGAGCAACCAGAACAGTAGAAACAAGCCAACAATGCTGAACTGATGAGAAAGTGGAAAGAAACTGAACATACAGCTCAGAGATAAATGGAAAGTGGAGGCACCTGTTTTGATACTTTTTAATACAGGTAGGAAAACAATGGAACAACAAATAAACCTAACAAACCGCAAAATACTAAAAACAAAACAAAAAAATACACAGATCATGACAGCTGGCTGTGGTTACCGGTTAACTCCAGATTCTAATTAGCTGTAGGTGAGAATTTCACTCAGATCTGTCCAGTGGTTCCTGGGATATTTTGCTAACAGATATAGAGCGTCGACTCTAACAGCTGAAGCCAATGTTGGCAAAGATGTTGTGCAATGTGTAGCACTCTTGGAGGGGATGAATCTCAGCTTCTACCACAGCAGATTTGAGCTGAACACCAGTGCTTTTTTGTGTTATTGTCATTTTTGTGTCTTCTAAGGTCAGTTGATTGTTGTGGCCATCTTTAAATACGATGTTCCCTAAAGTTAGTGGTAGTGGTATTTTCAATATCAACCTTTTTCTCAACTATTCCCGTCCTTATCAGAGAGGAAATTGAGTTGCCGTATTTTCCGGGCTATAAGTTGCTCCAGAGTCACAAAGTCACATCAGACAAAAAAATGAGTCATGACCCACATTAGACGCATCTGACTATAGGTTAGTTGCAAGACGAGCCAAACTGTAAAACAAGTGCAACTTATGGTCCAAAAAATATGGTTATTTAACTGTGAACGTATTTGACTTTTTGTATTGAAGATTTTCTTAATGGAATTCCAGGGTAGTCTGCTTTGTAATCATTAACACTACTTTTTATTGCACAATTGACTCCTCTGTTTTATTTTATTCATACCAGGAGCCTGTGGTGTTGACAAGGCGTTTGTGGGAACACCTTTAGGAGGTACATCCTGTATAAAAATGTTAAACTGATGATGTTAAAGTTACTGTCTCTAACTGATGTTCCTGTTCATGTTATCCAGATGTGGTGAAGGGCAGAGCTTATCATGTCAGCTCCTGTTCCCTGAACAGTTCTGAAAACCCGTATGCCACAATAATTGACCCTCCGTTACTGACATCCAAAAACACAGAATGTGGCTACATGGAAATGAAATCACCCACCAGAAGAGATTCAGCGTATGCCGAAATTAGCAGCAGCAGCGGCGGCAGCAGCCCTACTAATAACCGTAATGCCTACAAAGTTGGTAAAGAGCTTTTTTTTTCTATCTCTTGTTTTAAGTCTGTCTCAGGGCTTTACTTTGATGTATGATTCCACTCACATTGCTCTACAGCTAACTTCAGGGTAGGCTACATGTCTGTAATCTTCTGTTTGTTAGTGCTACATCCAGAGTGCCTCCATCCCTTGTCTTCATATAAATGCAAAGTCTGAAACCTGCACACATGAACTTTGAACCCTATTTTAAAAACATCTCCCCTGAACTTGTTTTTCTTAAACTTACTTTTGACCTGAATAATGTCTGATTGTTTTGCCCTTATATCATTTTGAACGACTAATCAGATACAGGTTGAAAAATACTTATTTCTTTAGGCTTTGAAAAAGAAAACATTCATATTTGAAGTTTTATTTATTTTGCCATGTTTGAAACATGAATGATGTTAATTTGTTGTATGATGAGTATTATTATGTTCTAACACAGGGGTCCTCAACTTTTCCATGCTGTCCCCCCCCCAAAAAAAATAACATTAGCTTCTGGATGGACCCCTCCTTACAAACCCACAAACAGTCATTCAAAATATGTAAAGAAACATCAACTTTAAGAATGTCTTTTTCTCACTTTTAATCACTATTCAATAATAATTACATTTGTGTAGCATAAGAATTTAACTAACATGTTTTAAATATTGTATTATATTTCCACACAAAACTCAACTTTTCAACAAACTGTTGATAAGAATAAAACAAAAGAAATCAATCCTCTTAAGCTCTCTTAAATAACATTTTAATTAAATTATTAAAAATATATTTTATAATAATGATTGTAAAACCGATTTTATAAGGATTACAAACATTAAAACATTATTTTTCATTGTTACATTTTTTCCCTTTTTGTCTTATCGTCCCTCCAGCTTTCTGTGGCCTCCCACACTGTTCTAGCACATTTTTTCTTGGCTTTTGTTTTCCATAAAAAATACACTTTAAGTGACACCGCCGTACTTAGATGTGTCAGCCTTTGGACAGAGAAAAAAAATCTATCACATCAGAGAGCAAGTTCCAAAACAATCCTCGGAGCTGATAAGTCACAATAAAGCAGCTGCTTTGTGAGACCCGTTCATTTCTGTTTTCCCCCCAATTCTCTGATGTGTCTTTTTGTTTCCGTTCTCATTTCTGAGCAAAATGAGAAAAAAGCAAGTTGTTCAGAAAGGCCTTTTGTTAAGAGCCAAGCAGAAGAAATAGTTTCATATGGAAGAGAACGTTCCAAGAAACGGTGGATTTACCTTTACGGCTTCGGGTGAATTAAGTCTGTCTCCTGCAGCCCTTCATCAGCTGAACTAACAGACAAAACATAAATAATTCCTGTATATATAACTTTTAGTTTTGATGAATGAGAATTAATCGTTGACTGATTAGACTGTTAAACTATCGAGTCTAGGTAAATACGTAACAAACTACGTATTCAAACTAGTTTTCTCCAAATGTTTATTATTTGTGTTGTGTGTTGGTTTTTAGTACTGTTGTTGCTTATTCCCTTTTTCATTTAGATTACGTTTCTAGTATAAATTTAAAAGACAAAGTTTTCCTCCTCTTGATAACTAAATTTAGCACAAAAAGAAAGGAAATTAGTGTTTGGTAGATTATTTATTTGTCAGTGCTTCTTGTCAATAAATCTTATGATTGGCACCTGATTGGCAGCACCTGTTGGTACCAGAACCCTCAGGTGCTCAAGTGTCATTAGCAACAGCAAAATAAGCTGTTTGGCAGAGAAGATTTGGGATTTTTTTCATGTAAGCAACATACTCAGCTCTACTGCTCATCTCACAAAAGCATGTTCCTTACAAATATGGCACATTTTAAATAGAAATCAACAGGCGATATAATATTTATTGTCAAGAAGCATTGTTACAGCAAAGAAATAATCTAACACAAATTTCCTTGCTTTTTGTGCTAAGCTTATTTATTGGTTATAGTAAATACTTTCTTGTAATTATACAAATTTCACTTCAGTGGTTGAGTACTGAATAAAAAGGGTGAATAAATTAATCCCACTGAATTACAGTACTGTATA